>CANTUR010000358.1:0-247500 GCA_947683625.1 Mallotus nudiflorus
CAAATAAATGATGCATGAATTTGAAATAAATAGTAACATAAACCATATATATACTAGAAATATACCAAAAGTAAACCAGGTATATTTCGAGTATATATACGTCAAATAAATCCAGTTAAATTACAAAATAAACTAGAGATATATTTGAAAACATTTTAAACACAGTATATTAATGAAACATGCATATAATTTAATATATACCAAAAATAAACCAAAAATATACTTAAATACAAATCACATTATTTATGCATATTTAATCAAAATAAAACATATATTCTAAAATCATGCATCCTAAACCATATATATATATAATAGCAACTCATACTAGTGCGCTCCTCGAGATGGGTCCGACGGGCCTAGTCCACTAGCCCTCGGTCTCGGCGCAACTAAACAAATAAAAATGATAAAAATCAGAATAACCCTAACAGAAATCCTAGAATTTGATCTAGAGTATTTAACACAGAAACAGGATTAGGGATCGACCGAACATCACGTTTTACGAGAATTCTATCGAAAATTCGGCAGAACCTCCCCTGTAAAACGGACATCTCTCTACTCAAAGAGTAGAGCCGACCCTGCAAAGAAACACACTTCGAAAATAAACACCACATCTCATTCACAACCCCTCGGTCGGACTCCAGACTACAAATCTACCGACCGGGGTCCACAATCACAGAACAATTTCAGAAATACCAAAAATATCCTTATAACATAGAAATTCATTTTATAAGTAAAAATTACATAATTAACCTTTAAACACAGTAAAAACCGACAAAAACTCATTTTATTAGTAAAATCGTATATTATATATATAATTGAAAATAATTCACGAAAAATAGTTTTAATTAGTTAAAAATACCAAATAATTTGTAGAAATAATTTTTATACCTTAAATAACTATTAAAACCAATTAAATTACATTTTTTAACCAATTTGTGTAAAATTACCAAAGTACCCCTACATATATAAATATACTATAATTACTTCAAAAATTCACCAAAAATAGTATAATTATCCAGAATTAATTTTCTCAACATATTTATCAATAATATCAATAATTAAACTCAATTAACCAATTAAATTTCAATTAAAAACACAATTAACCCTAATTTCCCAAAATTACATAAACTTAAATAATTCAAAATAAATACATAAAAATTCATAAAAATTCCACATAAATTCCTATAATTTATTTCAACACCTAATTTAACCATAAAACACAATTTCATAATTTAATTAATTAATTTTCGAAAATTAGAAAATAATATTAAAATATTCAAAAATACCCAAAAATCAAATTAATCTCTAAAAATTCCATAAAAATTCACACATGTAGATTAAGCTAAATTTAACAACATTTGTGAAGGGATTTTTCATGAATCAATCAATTCGAAGTTGAAAAAAATCAAAACCCTAATATGGCCAAAATCAAAAATTCAAAACCTAAGCAAATCAAGGACCATTTAAACTCAAACCAAAGCTAGAATCACACTCACTGGAGCTCAAGGAGAAGAAAGAGGACCGGTGGTGTCGAAAACGGTGGTCGAAAGTTAGTGAACGACGAGGAAAGGAAGTTTCGGCCAAAATGGGGAAAATGGGGCTTGCCGGCGCGGGGAAGAAGCTTGGGGCGGTGGAGCAGTTGACTAGGGGAAGGCGGAGCTGCTGGCGGCACACCGACGGCAAGGGAACGGCAGTTGCAGATGGTGGTTGGTGATCGGGCACGGGAAGGAAGAAGAAGAAGAAAAAAAGAAAAGGAAAGAAAAGGAAAAGAAAAGAAAAAGAAAAAGAAAAAAAAAGAAAAAAAATAATTTTTTTTAATAAAATAATTGGGGAAAAATCACACACCACACATTATTATTTACAATTTAATAATAAATAAAATAATTAAATAACAATAAAAGTAATAAACAAATAATAAAATATTAGGGTAATATTAAATCCTAATTAAATAAATAATTACATGTATACACGGTGTTTAATATTTTAAAATATGTATGAGTTCATGCAAGTCCGTAAATATATTTTATATAATTAATAATAAATTATTTACGTGAAAATTTTCTCGAAAATAAAAGTCTCGGAAAAATTTTACGTAAAGCACTGTAAATAATACACAATAATTAAAATAGGTTTTAAATACATATCAACTCGTAAAATATCATAATATATATACAAAAATTATTAACACTGCATATCCGGTACAGTGTAAAAATGTTTAAAAATACGGGATATTACAATCGAGCATCAGATGCATCCTTCTTAGAAGTAGACTTCATTACTTTTTTTTATTTATGAAAAAATAAGTGCTGGCTCAAAATCATCTACACTGTTATCACCTTTAATAAAAGCTTTCGCATAATTATGGACACTAGAAGACTTCAATTTTTCATCATTTTATTTGGAGAAAAATCAACCCAAATTGAACTTCTTAAGTTTAGCAGTAAAAGGAATAATATCACTTAACTTCCACTATAAAAAAATAACAAACAAATTTTTAAAAAAAAATAAGATTTCAAAAATTATAAACCAAAAATAGCAAAAATCTAAAAATTTACCTGAGAAGAATCTAAACTGAGAATCTTAGAATTAAGCTTCTTAAAACTTGAAATAATATATTTATACGAATTCAACATATGAGGAATTATAGAACCCCAGTGACAAGCTAACATATCTTACAATACCCATAGCATTCATAAAACCAAACATGAAGAGCTAATAGAAATCCATTAAACATGTAATAATAATAACCAACCGCTTTCTTATAAAGCCTCAACATCTTCCTTTCATAGATTTTAGAGTAAAAGAAAAAACATTTCTGCCCCAACAATATTATTTAAACAAACCAGCATCCACAATATTAAGGATATTCTTTAATAACAAATTTATCCTTTAGTATGTAAACAAATAAATCATTACAAAAATAAAGCATTGCAATCTTCACAACATCTTTATTGCATTCAAATTTAAAAAAAAAAACATTCTTTAACAGCTTCCTTTTTAACTTTATCAGCACCATCAAAATATTTTTCAATCAAAGTATTCTTATCATGTTTAGCAATACTACTATCAAAATCATCAACACATTTAATACTAGTAATAATGTCAAACTCTCTAACAGAAAACCTCATATTAGAACCACCAACACAAAACCAAATCTCATCATTAGTAGGATGCACAACAAAAAGTGCTCTTTAAAGCACTCCCTCAACAACAAGCAATGCACAACTTGACCTTCGATGTTTTAATTCCTTCTAATCCAACAAGTGCCAAAATAGGTATTTCCAAACATCTTTAGTTGATTTTTAATTAAATGCTCTTTTATCTTCATAATCACATTACCGTTCATATATGTATAGACTCTACTTTTAAAACGAGCTCCAGGTTTGATGAAATATTCAAATTTTTAAAAAAAAACATAGAAAAACATTAAATTTAAAAAATTTAAAAATTAATAAAAATCAACACAAATTAATATCATAAAAGATATAATAACTGTTAGAAGAAAAATAAAACACAATTAACAAAAATAAATAAGAGAAAATCAACAAAAAAAATTAACAACAACAATGAACAAAAATTTCTCTTTGATTTATAACTATTATGAAGAAAAATCAACAAAAGCAAAATTAATAATAATAATAAACAAGTACCTTAAAGGAAACTTCAACTCCCCTTTTAAGCTCATTCATCAAACCTCAACTGCTTCTTCATAGATACCTTCACTCTTCTTCACAAACAATGAGGAACGAGTTATATTCTTCTTAACTGATAGAGGAAAAGAATAAACACCTTTCTCTAAACTACAGGAAAAATGAGTACTAAATTTACTCATTTCTAAGAATTTAACCAAAACTGAAAGCTAAAAAGTGAACAATGGTACTGATAATGAGAAGAAATGAAGTTCAATAAACTAAAAGACTAAGAAAACTGTCAAAAAACTAAAAGATCATGATGTTGAAGAAAACCACCTCTGCAATATGCTTGCTACAAAATCAAAACACAAAAAAGTGCGCTAAACATTAAATATAAAGAAAAGATGAAAAGAATGCTAAAATTGAAAAGTGGAAAAACATAAATGAACAAAAAACAATTTGGCAAGGCCACAAACGAAGTTAAACTGGTCAAATGGATTACTGGTGAAATTTCCTCTAAAGCGAATGAAAAACTCAACAATAATAACAAATAAAAAAAAAAGCCTAATCTACTATTTTTCTAATTCTAATCAATTTCACAGGAAACCCCTAATTAAAAGCTAAAGCCACATTAATTTTAATTGAATTTACCCAATTGAAATCTTAATTTTACTAATTAATTAAAATAAAATACACAACTACATGTAGAAATCTACTATTCACACTTTTGGAGCAATTATAATGATCAATTAAAAATAAAAATAAAAATTAATAAAACCCAAAAAGCTAAATGTATAAAATAAAAAATAAAACATTCAACAGAATAAATAAAATATACAAAAAATCCTAAAAACTACATTTAAATACAAAATTTAATTCATGGCATTATATAAATCTTCATGAATTTTGTGAAAGAAAAGCATTTAAGAAAGCATGTACTGATAAATAACACTTTTTGTAACCTTAAGTTAAGTACATGATAAAAATAAAATAAAGTAATTTAATTTTTATTATTTTACTTGATAAATACATATTTATCAATAAATATTTATTTAATAAATAATATAACAACCCATAAAAATAAACTAAAATAAATAAAATCAAAGTATAATACTACTAATAATAAAAAATAATAATAATAATAATAATAAATAAAATTAAAAAAATTGCGGGACCGGTCAGAAAAACTATATTTCCCTCCGAATTATAGATTTCAGACCAAAGAATTGAAAATGGCCATAATGGCCGTTTATGACCAATTTCGGCCACTGTTGGCCAATAAAATGGTTACTATTTTTTTGGTGGCCGAAGTTGGCCACTTTCTAAAATTATAAATTGAATGGCCAAGTTGGGCCATTCGGCCCATTCCCTTTTCTCTTTTTCTTTAAGAAAAAATTTCTTTTCTATTTTTTTGGATTTTCTTTTTTTGAAAATTTCTTTAAAAAATAATTAAAATAAATAGATAAATAAAATTTAAAATAGGTATAATTTAAAATTTAGTTCAAAACGAATAAATTAGATTCAATAAATTCAATTTCATAGTTAATTTTTATCATTAAATTTTTTGTCACATCCAAATTCAAATCATCCATAAATTGGATGCTTACAATATTTATATACTCATTTGAAAAGAAACAAAAGCAAATTATAACAATTTTATGATTATCTACAATAAGATCCATATGTTCTCTCTATTTGATTAGATACACTAGTTTAAAAGTCTAAATTATATCATGTTTTAAGGGATAATGACCCTACAAGTCCTATAACATTTTAATATTTCAATCAAGTTCTAAAACTATTTTTTTTTAATGTAGTCCTACAAGCTCTTTAATATTTACTTGTTAATCCTTCTATGTTAAATCAAATAAAATATGTTGACGTGTTAATTCGACCCCACAAATTTCATACACATTTACAGCAAACTCATACCACCTTTTTCTTTTCATAAACAATATTTTCTTCCTTCCTCATCAAATTACAATGGCTAATTGTTGCATTTACACCCCAAATTTCTTCCATTGATAACTTTGATAAACACTACCAATTCAAATAAAAAAAAATGTAAAGCCTCCAAAGCATATTAATGACCCAATTCAAAAATAGTTACTTTAAATAACCACTAAGAATAAGTTAAATGGTTATAAAGCTAATAAAAGAAGAGAGACCGCTACCAAAATTAATTCAAACATTTGAAAGAATAAAACTCCAGTTGGAAATGAATAACTAAAAAATATTGCATTCATACAAGAAGTAAGGATTAAGAAAAAAAAGAAGAAAACCCATTACTATAATCAATACAAGAATTTGAAAAATAAAAAAATTGTTTTTCCAAATGAACTAATTACTAAGCAATAGACACAAAACATCACTTGAAATAGAACAGAGAAATCAATCAATCCATCCTCCATGCAAGATAGATAAAAAAAAAAGAAGATAATGAAGAAAAACCCACAAAAATTCTCGTAAAACCTAGAAAATTCTCATGAACCCAAATATAATAGAATCCTGAAAAGATAAAATTTAAGGAAAAGAGAATAACCTATAAAATAAGAAACTCAATATATTAAAAAGAAAAAAAGACAAGTGCATGACACATATTCAACAATAATTCATGTTAGTTCTTTGATTGGCACTCCGCATCATAATATAGAACTAAATAACATTTTTTTAACAATATATAAAAAACCTTAAATGCAACCAGCCATTTTTTTTTTTACCATTTTATGTAAATCACATAATAGATCAAAAGTAAACAAAAAATCAAGATTATATTTTTCAATAAATCATAATCCTAAAAAAATTATTCTTAAAAAAAGAACCAAAAGAAAAGTTAAAGAAATTAATTAAACTATAACAATTATAAAGTAGTTAATAACTTAAATACAAGCATAAACTAGTGAGATTTCATTATGAAGAATGAGGTTTATGTCACTTTATTAGATAGTATATAATAAGGAGAAACTAATGATTTTTTAGAAGGAAAAGGATTGAGAAAAAAGGGTTTCAATCAATGGTGACACTGTTATACCTCAAAATTTGATTATCACGAAAAAAGTCGATGATGAAAATAATGACAAAAGTCTATTCAAATCGTATTGCCTTTGAATTATACAAGAGTTTGAAAATAGTTAAAGACCCTGAATCAAATCTCTAGGATAAGAAGTCAAACTTTGAATTATTGAGTCAATTCCTAATTTTATAAAATACAAACTTCTGGAAAGGTAATTCATGCGTTTCAAGTGAACATGCAGCTCGTCCGTCTGATGCTTGTCTCATGAGATCGAGAATTAGTTTTATTAAAACATAAGCAGATTATTAACAAAAAGAACATTATGAACGCCTCTAAAAGGTTTTAAAAACCTAAAAAAATGACCCTAACCTTGTCAAACTTGCCCCTAGGAGTGCTAAAAACATTTTAGAATGCATCGATATGCCTCAAAAAGGGTGCAACATGCGTCTTTAGTGCTTCTCATGCACCCTTAACACATGAACACGTGGCCTCAACACATGACACATGCCCAAAGGGCATGTTAGGCACCTCAGACATGCGCCTAATGTGTGGAACATGCCATTTTTACCTATAAATAGGACTATACACCCCATTTTTTAAGGTTGGATGAAAATATATTGAAACTCTACCAATTTGAAGACTTTTGACACCCATTAATCAAACCTTCAAGATAAGAAGTCAAACTCTAAATCATCGAGTCAAGTCTTAATCTTATGAAATACAAACTTCTGGAAGAGTAAGATGTGCATTTCAAACGAACGTGCAACTCGTTATTATGATGCTTCTCTCGTGAGATCGAGGCTCAATTCCATTAAAAAAGAAGTTAATTTTAACAAGATATACATCACAAATAAATTTAAAAAGTTTAAAAATATAAAATATGACCCCGGCCTTGTCAAAATTGCCCCCGAGAGTGCTAGAAATGCATTGCATTGGTGTGCATTAAAAGGGTTATGGCATGCACCCTCAATGCTTGTCACGCACCCTCAGTGCATGAACACATGCCCTTAATGTATGACACAATCCCATATGGCATGTCACACGCCTCAGACACCCACTCAGTGCGTGGAATAACTTATTTTTTCTATAAATAGGACTATACACCCCATTTTTTATAAGGGGACGAAAATATAGTCAAATTCTGCCAAATTAAAGACTTTGGACACTCAACAAAAGAAACAAATAAAAAATAAATCTTTTATGTGTCTGTCCCAAATCACCTCTCTTGAGTTAGCTACTATAAATAGCTAAAAACTAAAAAATTGAATTTTGTAATAATTCATAAAAAAAAAAAAGCACAAATTTTAACTCTTATAACTCTATAATTTTCAAGCACATAACTTCATTTTAAATAAAAAAAAATCAATCTTTTAATACATAAACATTAACAATTCAAAAGGGACCATATATGTGTGTGCACGAACATGTGTCTGTGGAGACCTATCAGAATGGACTAAATAGAATTCAATTTAATTCTTACATTAGACTTTTCTAAACAATATGATTACACTTTTATTTGTTGAACAATACCCTACTTTCTATTTATAAAACATAATAAATATAGAAATACAACTAACTTTTGCTTAACTTGCTCATTATAAAAGCTATAAGCACAACCTATAATTTAGGTAACAAATACACAATAAGTAAATTTCATTACGGGAACAAAAAAGAAGGAAAACAAAGACAATGGCATAATACATAATTCCAATGGGTTCTTTGAGAGAAACAATAGATTCATGCATGTCAAAATCAAGTGGATAATAAAATCTACAAATTAGTACAAATAAAGATGCAATGTTTTGCTGGTTACTTATAGATATTATAAATAATAAAAAGGAACGGGTAACAAATTAAAAATGTTGATTGGAATCACCTAAAAAGCCTACAAATCAAATTGAATTAAATTACATTAATATTACTTCGAATATGGGTGAAGAAAAAGAAGAAGTTGGATTGAAAAGAATGAATCAAATTAGAGAAATAGATCACCTACTAAAGTAACAGCATCTTCGAGGAAATTTATTTTAGCTATTGTACATTAACATAACAAAAGAACACATTATATAAAGAAAATAGAAAAAAGAAAGCAAGAGAAGAAAGAGTTAAAGATCAATTGAATGTTGCACATACACACACACACTCACATAATAACTTAATCATAAAACCTAAAATTGAACAATTGAACAAATTCAAAATGCATAATTAGTCAAATCTATTTGATTAATTAATGCACATGACTATCATTATATGCGAGATTAGTAGTGTCTTTATAAGTATTCCTAAATTGCTAAAGTAAATAAAGTGAACTTGTTAAACATATCTTGAATATAAACCCTAATTAGAAACTAGACAGGAAAATTTAAATCCAAATATAATCTCTCACTTTCTATTACTAACATTTTGTAATCCAATTTTTTACAGCATCTATACTTGCACTGGTAATAATATCATCGCGTGGGGGAGACGATGGTTTAAGGGCTTAATAGTGAGGAAGTGCTTCAGAGAAGTGAGAATGGAGGTTTCAAGTTAGAAAGTGAGGTTCAGGCTTTGGTATGGGGGAAGGTTTTAAGTTGGAAAGTGAGGTTCGAGTTCAGGTATAAAGAAAGGTTTTAGGTTGGAGAGTGATATTCACGTTGAAGTATGATGAAAAGTATTAGGTTTAGGAGGAAGAGATAAGAGAGAAGAGGAAGAAGAAAAGGGAGAGAAGAAGAATTGCAAGAGTGAAGAGAAGAATTGGAGATATGGATCTTGTTGTTATCGACAGTATCATATGATGCATAATTTATTATTATTATTATTATTATTATTATTATCATTATTATTATTATTATTATTATTTATGTGTGGAAAATTCATATTCCAACACTTTTTTCTATCTACAACAACACCTTAGTTTATTTCTATTCATACATTCCGGATGTTGTTTTGCAAACTCAACAAAAACTTCAACATCCGCTACATACTCTAGTCATAATCAATCATTGTCCAAATGAGCATACATCCAAACTCTATCCAGTGTCATGATAATATTCTTTCACTCTTTGAAAATATGTAAATATTTTAGAAACTTTCAGATAATTATTTCAATAAAGGGTACAACCCTCATCAATATGGAAATACAATACCTCCCCTTGTAATTGACATCTAAAATAATTTTGTGCAAAATTTTCCCCTTAGTTCTCCAATTGCAGTAGTTAAGAAAATGTTATAATTTATACAATAACAAAACCATTAACTGTTTTCAGATGAACACCACATTTTCTTACTTGCCATCATAGAAAAATTTGAGAAGATAGGACAAAAAATGTTATAGATGTCATCATAATAAATGTAGACATATGTATCTCTAAATTGTCCACTCAAACAATTCTGTTGCATTCATCCATCTAGTGGAATGCAAGAAAACAAATGTTTATGGTCAAAATTGATAATTTAATTGACTAACGAAAATTAAGCGAAAGTTCAGCATAGTTCCGCCATAGCGTAACTCAACCAGATCAATCTCATAAATAAATGAGGTTAACTGAATAAATTCATGCACTTGCAAATTCACAAAACACTCCCAATATTTCAACGTTATATCCTCAATTACAACACAACATTTGTCACCATAAAAAACACTTCAAATATGTAAATAAATTCAAAAAATATTCTAAATTCACAATCATCAACTAAATTTTCTATATATTTTCTCAAATTATTTATTTAAATACACAAAATTTGCATAATTAACCAACTAATTTCAACAAAATTATTTATCAAAATTTACTTAATGAACTAATCCAACTAAATGGTCTTCATATTTTCTACAATTATTTCTATAAATTTACAACATTCAAAATATTTTTATCCCTAGATTATTTATCAAAACTAACTCAATTAAGTAAACTAAATAAATTTTATTCATATTTCCTAAAATTATTTCCTTAAATTCACAACATTGAGAATTGTTACCTAACTAATTTCAACAACATTATTTGTCAAAATTCACAAAATAAAATAAAATCAATAAAGTTTCTAAATATTTCTCAAACTATTTTTCTTAATTCATATAATTAATAAATAAAAAAAATAATGTACAACAAAATATATGTATACACACACACACAAATATATGTACTATTAGGGATTGAAGAGTATTCAAGACGAAAATAAAACATTGTGACGTGCATTGTAAACACTCAATTTCGGGATGATGAGTTATGAATGCGATAAAGGACTCTAATGATGAAAATGTCATGAATAAGTCTTCGATACTTGAATTTTGGAACTTCAAGGGTCTAATTGCATTTTTTCAAAGAAAGGATTTAATGTTTTCAAGGACTAAATTGCAACATTTTTTAGGGTATAATTGCAAAACTTAAATTCTTTATGTAATGAAAAGTTAAAAAAAAGTGGTCAGAATTCTATAATTCTGATGGAAATTATGTAATTCTGATTAGAATTACATAATTCCGATCGAAATTATGTAATTTTGATTGGAATTACACTAATTCCGATCGAAATTGTGTAATTTCGATTGGAATTAGATATATTCCATATGTTTTTTGGATTTTTCAGAAAATATAAAAGGCTTTTTTTTTGTATTCTGATTGGTCTAAAAATTTTCTTAAAATTATTTTTCATATTTATCTAATTTTTAAAGAAATAAAATCCTTTTAGGAGTAAAATCCTACAGACACGGAAACTAGGGTTTTTTTTGTGTGGTTTTGCTATAAAAAGGACAATTTAGATTCTAGGGAGGGAGGACTTTTAGGGTAGCAAGATATTTTATTCATAGTTTTGTTGATTAATGTTTTTCTCTACCCCAAATTGCTTTTGATTGATTTTTTTTGGAAAGGCATTCTTGACTCTTTTCTTTTGTTAATTGTTTTGAAATAACCATTCTCTACAAAAATTTCCCTTTTGTTTAATTGATTAATTGAAGATCTTTGGATTTTTGAAGAACAAGATTCGAAAACCTATCAAGAACGGTGATTTTACATAATCTGAGGAGCACTCCATTAAAATCATTCATAAGCATCATGTTCTCTATATTCTTCTTTTCTTTAATTTTTCTTTTTGATTTTATTGATTTTTTTTCTTTTATTCGAGGTATTATTATAATTTATTCACTAATTATAATTTTCTTTCTTTTTTCATGGCGATTAGAAAGGAAAATACATGATGATTGTGTTTGGAGGATTGAGTCCATGAGAAGTCCATGGAATGTCATGGATAAGATATTGTAGAGATATAGTTTCTAGGGTTTTTATTTTCTTATTTATTGCTTTATCTTATTTATGTTTTTTGGAGTGTGTTAATTATTTTTATTACTATTTTCTATGAATTATTGTAATAGCCCCAATAGTGGGAATAGTGAAATTGTGTATGGTTGCTTGTTTATTTTAATTAATTGGTTAGTAAAGTTAGGGTTTCAATTGGGTAATTAATTAAAATCAATGGAGGAAGTAGATTAATTTAGGATTGCATGTTAATTAAAATTAGGGTTTTAGAAGGAATAATTAATTGGTTGTTTGATCTTTAATTTAATTGTTTTGATATGTTTTATTTGTTTTTGGGTCTGTTTATTTTTATGTGTTTTGGGCCTTAAACCCATATTAGATTCTAATCCACCTATTTAAATTTAGGTTTTTTTAGATTTAATTAATTAAAATGCATTGTAGGCCCATAATTAATTAGATTTTTAGGTTAGAGATAATTTAGATCCATTTAGTAAATTAGACATAGGCCCATCTAATTTAATTTAATTTAATTTAATTAATTTAGACTTAGCTCATTAAATTAAAGCCTTTTCATAACTTGTGAATTTAAGATTACCTTAGAATGAAAACATGTAGAACTAGACTCATTCATTTTAAATATTTCATAATTTATAGATGTATGCCCATTTTCAGACTTAAAATAAATATACCTAGGTTCATCTAATTAAAATTAAAAGGAATTAGGCCATTTAGGCTCACTTATTAAAAACATATAGATTTAGCTCATTTAATTAAAATCAATATAGATAAGACTAACTTAGGGATTATAAATTTGTATTGAATACATTATTTACTTGTATTTTTCATGACTGGTTTGTCTTGGAGTTAATTGCTAGAATAAGGGTTTATATGAAATTGCATGTAAATAGAGGATAATACAGTAATTTATAAAGTAATTCTAAAAGAATATAAGACTGAAAGAAGTTGGTATTCCATATCCAAAATCTCCTGGTTGTGGTGCTAACTTTATTTTAGGGAATCGAGTACCACATTTTCGATTTGTCCTAATTATTACCTTGGGTGACAACACCTCATCTTCATGTCATGTCTTTGTGACAGTAGTTAGTGCATTATCTAGAGCTATAAGCTCTAACAGTGTCACGGTTGCTAAAATCTTGGATGCATGCTAAATCCTACGGTCTACATGCATCACGATATCGACGACGCAAATAGTATTTAAAGACAAAATTCATAAAATGCCGCTAAAATGTTATATTTTGACATGAAAAAAAATTGTCTCTAAAAGTTCAAGCCAAGCCGAATTGAGTTGAGCCAAGCCCCAACAAAGACCAAAAAATAATAAAAAAAAAAGTCCCTAAATACTTTATTTTGTGCCATTTTTCTATTTCATCCCAAATAATTATATTTCAACATTTTTTAATTCTACACGTTTTATCGATTTTTTATTTGTTTATAATTTGGTGTTGTACTAAAATAATTTTAAAAATTAAATATTAGAAATAATAAAATTTTTTATTTCAGTAATAAATTAATTTATATGAGTTCAAAATTTAAAAATAAGACAAAAAAATGATTTTTAAAATAATACACAACATCAAGCACACTTGTAATCTCCAAAAAAATAAATAAATAAATTCCTATAGAGCAATCCGTTGCATATCTTCTCTCAGTGTCTTTGTCGAAAATACAACATATCCTCTATGGGTCATATTGAACCAAGATAGCTGAAATGAGTCCATGCTTCATGTATCATAATTTGCAAATACACCTTGTGTTAATGGATTGTAATGAAAAATGATGGCTACACAAAATAACCTGGGAGCTGAAATGTACTTGAAGAATCATAGATATTCTGCAAAAATAAATTTCACTGCACACATGTGTAAAGTTTCAATAAAAGGTTAAAAATTATAATATCTAAGCATGCATTGAACTAAAACGAGAATCAAATACAATAAACCAATTTTACAATGTCAACATAATGCAATTTTCAGCTACAATTCCTCAATTCCTAATTTCCTTCTCAAAAGACATTTGCGTATCACACTGAATTCTATAATTAGTTCTATCTTATATCAATTAAAAACTGTTTTTTAGGATATCATCACTCTTTTTTTTTTTTTTTGGTTCTTCAAAATACAAGTTTATTTCATTCATCAAAGAGGTTTTTCTTATAAACTACAAAATTACCTTTTATAGTCCAATATCATGCTAAGGACTAAAAAGCAAAAATCACAACAATCACTATGATCATGATATTTGTATTTCATCATTTATATCCAAAAAATGGAGCATTATTAACAAGTACATCAAATATATACTACACATTTTTATACCGTTTCTCAACAATCTTTCAAATGCACCAAAGAGGAACCAATCAAACAAAATGATAATTGGATTACCTTGGCAATATCCAGAGTATTAACAATAACTGCTGATAAAAAGGCAGCACTGGCGGCAGAGAAAGCTCTTTCGCCAAACCCTAATTTCCCGTCAGGTTTACTATTTGACTGGGGAGGCTCAAGAGCAGAGAATCCAGGTTCTGTTCCATCTACGTACTACCATCGATTCTGACATCAACGGAACATGATCATCTACTTCGACTATTCTTGCGGCTTAGGCATGCTCTGAGGTACTCACCCATGGATTCAGAGTGCGCACGGCGTCCACCATCCCTTAAAATATACAAATGAAACCTACAAATATAAAATGAAAACACTAAAACTCATGTGTTACAAAGCTAGTCATTAAATTAATAAAACATAAAAAACAAATCATCAAATTAATAGAAAAATACAAAACAAGAAGACGACTCAGAGAAAAAAAATAGCCACCAAAGCAAATGCTGCTGCTTCTTCTCCTCCGGTCTCGGTCTCTCCCTCTCACTCCCTTAAATGGAAAGAATGACGTAGTATTATTCGGAGATCTGAGCTGCAGCAGAGGATTCGTGGCCATAAGAAGGAGGTTGAGATTGAAATTTGGATATGATTTTGATGATGGATTGAAGAAGAAAAGGAGGAACGAGATGGAAAGAAAGAAAAAGAAAAAGAAAAAGAAAGGGGCGGCAACTTGGGAAAAAAAGGGAAATAAAAACCTTATTTAGGTTAGGTAAGTATTAGAGGCATTTAAATAAAACGTCTCTAAATAAATAATTAATTAAATTTTTACTTTAAAAATTGAAAATATATAATTAATGATAAATTTGGTAAGATAATTTGTGAAAATAGTGAAAAATGATATTATTTTGAGTATTTTTAAAATTGAAGAAAAATAAATTTATAAATTGTTATAAAAATAAGAGTCAAAATCATAAATTAAAAAATTAAATTAAATTTTAATTTAAAAATTTTAGAAATATGACATTAGAATAAAAAGGATGAATAAGAAGGTTAGGGTTACCAAGAGAGAAAATAAGAATAAAAGGCCAAATATGGAAAAAAAAAAGTTAATATAATTATTTCCATTATAATATGAAGTTATTGCTGTAACTATATTTATTAGAAATTCAAAATATTAATTTTAGGTTATACAAAATTCAATCATCTTATCTTATTAACTGATTTGCAACAATAAATGTTTATATAAAAATTATATTGAAAATAAATATTTACGATTTTTTACCAAAATTGATACATCATAAAAATTAAAACTTGAGTTAGAAAATGTAATTTTAATTTATTTATAATAAAATATATGAAATTTACCATTTTTAGAGATGATTTAAAAAAATGCCTCAAAAAATAATGTTTTAAAGACATTTTTTGTTGCATCACAAAATAAATAGTCTCTAATTCAACCTTTTTTTTATAGACAATATCACAAAACATCATTAAAACTTAATTTTACTGATGTTTTATAAAAACGTCATAAAAACATATAATGCGGTGACATTAATAAAATGTTGCAAGCACTTTTAGAGATATTTTTTATCTAGCGGGAATATTTTTCGAGGAGAGGGAATTTGTGGACGTTTTTTGAGATGATTCTGACAAAATGTCCAAAAATATAATCTTTTATAGACAATATTACAAAATATTACTAAAACTTAATTTTAGCAATGTTTTATAATCAGGTCATAAAAGAGTATAATTAAACATATTAATAAAACATCGCAAGCACTTTTAAAGACTTTTTTTAGACGATTTTGATTAAATTTCCCAAAATATAATCTTTTATAGACGATACCACAAAACGTCACAAAAATTTAATTTTAGCGACATCTTATAAAAAGATCACAAAAACATATAATTAAGCGACAATAATAAAACGTCGCGACCACTTTTAGAGACACTTTTGAAGTGGTGGGAATATTTTTAGAGAGAGAGGGAATTTGTGGACGTTTTTTGAGACGATTTTAATAAAACATCCCAAAATATAATCTTTTAGAGATGATTTTTGTCATGTTGCAAAAATAAAACGTACTAATTCCTCATTTTTCTGTAGATATACAACAATATATATACATAAAAAAATATATAAATAAACTATATATATATATAGACAACAAAATAAAAAAAATATAACTAACTTACCTTTTCCAGCGTGGAGAGGCAACAACTGACGACGACGGTGTTCTGTGACGGTTCTCCCTCTTCTTCCCTCTTCTTCTCTTTTCTCCTCTTCACACAAGCTGCAGTAGATGTAGAAGAAGGAAGGAGGTGCATCATTTCAGCTTTTCTGCCAATATCCCATTTTATGACGGATATAAAAATCTGTCATAAATTCGCGATAAATTATTCTGTCTCCAATCGATGAGCCAAAACTTAGCAACAGTTTGGGTATATGTCGTTAATTTACAAATCCATCTTAAATTTGCAACGGATCTATTATTGCTAATGAAGCGTTACCGCCGCCAAAATTTAGCAACAATTTAAGTAAGTCATCGTTAAGTCTATCATTTTTTCTCCTACATCTTATTAACTCGCCTTTCCATCACTAATAACTTTTTTTTTTTGTAATGTTTAGAAATGGAATAAAAATTCTATTTCTAAATTAGAAGCGATTATCAATTGCGATTCTAATTTAGAAATGAAATTAAAATTTTGTTTTTAATTCAAAAATGAAAATTAATTTTCTTTCTAATTTATTGATAATGATGCTATCTTTTTTTCGCTTTTATTCAATTGCAATTTTATTTTCAATTAGAATCAAATATTTTTTATTTCTAAAATCTGATACTAAATCAATAAATTCTAGTAATATCAAGATCTAGGATCTACATATCAAGATCTAGGATCTAATAAAATCTTTTTCTAATACTTAATTTAACTCTAGCAATTAATAATCAACAATAGCAATAAAAACATAAACTAAAAATTAATATTCGATAGCTGTTAGATTTGTTTTAGTGATGAACTTGACCTAGGCTGAAATTATAAAGAGTTTATTATATGTAGAAAACTAGGTCAACATTGTTGTATGTTTGTCCTAAAATAATATTACATTTTTTTTAATAAAGATACTCCATCCATTTTCGTATTTTCTAAATCTAAACTTTTATTTTTGCTACTAAAAGCTTTAGTATAAATTGACACTTATTGTTGGAAATATTCCCACATTGGAAAAGTGTGAAGTAATAAAGTAGTTTACAAGCGGTGTAGATTAGGTGTTAACACAAGTTAATTGTTTTTATGTTATACGAGTTCAACCCCATTTATAAGTCCATATATGTGTGCGTGAACCAACACTCTTAAGACTCGTGAATTTGTTAATGTAATGTTAGAATGGCAATCTTGGACTTGTATTTAAAACTTGGTGTTGGTTGCAATTCGTTTGTAACTTTGTTTGAGTTGTTAGTGTGGTCTGTTTAATTTCGGTACAACCTTGGCAAATATAACTGGTCCAGACCCAATTATACTTGAGGGAGAATGTTGAAGAATATATCTCATATTGGAAAAGTGCAAAGCAATAAAGTGGCTTATAAGTAGTGTAGATAGGATCTTAATACAAGCTAATTGATTTTGTATTACATGAAATCAACTCCATTATAAATTAACATGTGTGTACATGAACCATAAATAAAGTGACTTATAAGTGATATAGATTGGGCATTAACACAAACCAATTAATTTTGTATTATATAAATTTAACCCCATTTATAAATTCACATATATGTACATGGACCAATATTTTTGACACCCACAGACTTGTTAACACTTGCATATAAGATTGAGCAAATATCATTTGTGATTTCTATTATCTCTTTCTCATGAGATGTAAAATAAACTGAAACTCTAAGGATGTGATAAAATTATAAGTTGAATTTGCATATTTCCTTTGACATTAGTAGCTGATCCCTTGGAAATTATATTTTCAGAACTTAACAAGTAGCATCAAATATAATCTTCAAGTTTCAAAAAGAGTCTTAAGTGAGAACTCCAATAAGTATTATCAACTTGATTTAAGTCTGTTATAATTTTAAGCTCATATCACTCGCTGTGAATACCTCAAGTTGATTGGCGTGAGTAACTTACAATTGATTATGTCTCTTAGAAGAAGAAATAATAACATTACTAATAGGACTTAACATTCATAAGAATTGATAAATAAGAATGACCTCTTTATGTGCCAAACTAATACAAGTTAGAGCTAATTAACAAAATAATAAACATCTAATAAAAATTAAAAAGCATGCGTAATAATTACATTAAAATTTCTTTTCATATTTTTAAAATTTTATTAATGTTCAATATATATAGTAAGATAGAATAATTTTTTTCGCATTTCAAATTTGGATTTCTTTAGTTGATTTTAAATAAATAATTATTGAGTATTTAAAAAAGAATTTCAAATTATCTAGAACAAAATTTTCTATTAAAAATATATATGATTTTTAAAACTATTATAGGAAAATTATATGCAAAATTTGTTAATTTATCAATGTCAAATTGATATTCCATTATTACTTGGTGCCTTTAATTTAATTTTAAGCAATTATTTATTTTGGTTAAAATTGATTAATTGACTAAATTAAGATATTTTTATCAAAATTTAAAAATTATAAAAAAATTGACAAAGTTACAAATATTTAAATTTATATATCAATAAGCCATTATAAATCTAGCAATTTAAAATAGTAAATTTGATGTTTTATTAATGTCATTATAACTTTTTATTTAATCTAGACAAGTAAAAATTATAAAATTATCAAGTATTAGGTAAATTGTAATATTTTTGCAAAAAAACAAAAGATTATATTATTAAAAGTTGTAAACATTTAATTTTTTTTATGCCAACGTCTACATTTAAAATATCTTGTACATATATATTAAACTATTAGGGAGCGTTTCATTTGAACTTGTTACTATGAAATCAGAATCAGAATAAAAAAAGGAATGAAAAATTAAAGAAAATACTTGGTTTGATATGGAATGAGAATGAGAATTAACATCACTTATCACTTAATATACTTTTATAATTATTTTGTACATATAAAAATTAACAATATGATTATTTGTATATATTAAAAATGAATATTATAATATCTAATACAAAATATTTAGTAAAAATATTTATTCGTTATTATAATTTTTAAAAGTTATTATAAAAATTATTTATTTTTTATAAATATTTTATTTTTTATAAATATTTTTATTCAAACATTTAATATATATATATTTTAATTTATATGTTTTATTTATAAATTTTAAAAATATAAGTTGATATTAAATTTTTAACTAATTTATATTTAGTTTGACTTGATTTTCAAAGAAATCAAAACTTATTCCGTTGGACAAAATTAATTTTGGTTGTTCTCTACTATATAAAAACAACCACCATATTTTTGAAATAATTATTATCAAAAGTCTTATTTCTGAAAGAAAAAAAAAATAAACGTATTTTTTTTTATTTTTTTCCTCCTTTTGCTATTATTATTATTATTTTTTTTTTTATAAAATCCATATGCAAATCCAATTGGAAAATTTACCATTCCAAATATCTAGTTTTGTTTGACATGTCCAAGTCATTTGGGCCTAATTCTATCCCAATATATATTGGGCTTTTTACATAAATGCCCAGAAAATAAGAGCCACGAACAGCCAATGTCCCAACTTATCAAAATATTACACTTGTACTCTATGTTTCTCAAAAAGTACAGACGTGTCCTATTTTAACGTTCTCTCCCTCCAACTCATTGTTTTCTTCCGTCTTCTACTTTCAACGTGACAAACCTCATAAAAATCACTCTCTTTCAACTGCCCAATGAAACTTCAACCTTCCCTCGCCTCAATCTCAACATCCAAAATCAAAATCTTGTTGTTTTTTGAATTAAATCCTTCTCCAAAAACTGAAAAATCCCAAAAAATGTAATACCCTACATTTTATTTAAATAAAAATAATCATTTAATTTGCATTATTAGTAAATAATTTTAAATTATATTAGATAGTTGTTAATTAGCTAGCTATATTATTATGTTATATCAATTGGAGATTTTTAATTCATATGAGTGTTATTTCCTTATTATTTAAAAATGACATATATTATTATTATTATTATTATTATTATTATTATTTTAAAAACTATGGTACCTATATATATATTTAAGGTTCATAATAAATATAAGCTATTATAATAGTATATGTATACTCATGTTTATTATAATAGTATGAGTATATATGCACATATATATATATATATATATATATATATATATATATATATATATATATATGGATATGCATGTGTGTATACATATAAAGTATATACCATTAGAGTAATATACATGTACATACACCTATATATATATATATATATATATATAAAACAAAAAAAAACGGAAAAAAAAGAAGAGAAGAAGAACTTACCCCTCCCAAAACACTGAAGACCAGCTGCTGTCACTCCCCACCCCGCCTGTCACTGTCTTCGTCTTCCCTCTCGTCGTGCCACTTCCTCCACCGCCTGAGAAGCCATTGCCGCCGCGCCAAAGCTGCCAAGAGAGGTGCCGCTGCTACTGTTCCTCTTCTTCTCCTTCTGTCACTCTCGATCTGAACTGATCCGGCACCACCGAAGCTTCCTCAACTTCCCTCACCCTCTCAAGTGTCAGTTCAAGCTGGAACCCGCCGCTGCAACTCACCTCCAACATCGGAATTGGAGGTTGAAGGTGAGTTGTTCTGGGTTGTTCTTAGATTGTTTTCAGGTTGTTTTCTGGTTGTTGAACGGAATTAGGTGTTGTTCTTAAGTTGTTCTAAGCTAGATGATGAGTTATACCATTTGGTTGTTCAAATTTGAATTTTTGTGCATTATTATGAATTTTTCTTAATTTATAGAATTTTTGTATAATTTTATTTAATTTTATTTGACTTTATTGGATTTTTCTTTAGTTTAATTAGTAAATTAGAGTAAATTAAGGTTATATATTTGTAATGTTTTGATTGTTTTAAGGCTTTAGGAATTTTGGTGTTAATTATAAGTTTTTGTAAATTTTAGGTATTTAATTAATATTTTTATTAATTTTGAAAATTATTGTGAAAATTTATAAAATTTTAATAATTCAGGTTATTATTAAATGTTATTAATTTTAGAACTTAAATTATAGTTTTTTTTTTGTGATTTTTATACTATTTTTATAAATATTTTTGAGTTTATGTCAAATGTGAATTATTAGGCTAAATTATATTTTTTAGAGGAAGTTAGTAGTTATTTATATGTTTTAATTATGCTAAGTTGTTTAATGTAGAGAAAATGATTTTTAGATAATTAAATAATTTTAAGGAATTTTTTTTAGTATTAATAATACATTATGTAATTTATGTATTTAGGGGTACAAATGTAATTTTACGTTAATTATAGTTAAACATATATTTTAGCTAGTTTTATTAATATTTAAGAGGTTTAGGGGATTTTTATAAATTAATTGATATTTTTAATTAAGTAATGTTAATTTTGAATATTAATTCCAAATATTATATATATTTATAATACATTATTTTGATAACAAAAATTGAATATGAGGTTGTATTTAGTATGTTTGGTATAATGGTTTTAATTTAGGTTATAATTATACTTTGACAATGAAATGCAAATTGAGTTGTTTAAGTTTTGAATCATTGAGACTATATATATATATATATATATATATATATATATATATATATAAATGTATGTGTAATATGTATTTTTTTTGGGAAAATAAATGATATCATTTCTTGGTGTTTTACTGAGTTGTGATCTCGGTCGGGGTTAAGTGTAGTTTTGGAAGCTCGACTCGAGTATGTATGTCTGTGGTTATTAGAAGTGCGTTTTCTATACAGGTTTGACTCTACCTTTGGTAGAGAGATGTTCGTTTTACAGAGGAGACTCTATCGAAATTTCGATAGATTTTCTCGTAAAATATGATATTCGTAATAATTTCTACTGTTAGTTAGGTTTTATCTTGTCTAACAAGTCTTATTTAGTCTTCCTCGAGTCAGCCTAGAAAATTCATTGTTTTGTTGATTTTTTATTTTTATTTCATAGTCATGTTTTAAAAATCGACCTGTTAATTTCTTTCTAGAGTATAACGGAGCAGAAGCCGTGATATCGAGGTAGACGAGTGGCCGTCAGCATTCGCATTCATCTTGTAAGTCAATAGAACAATCTGTGCGTATGTTTACTTAAAGAATGCATGCGCTCATATTTTTTTAATATTGATTATATGATTTATTTAATTTAATGCTGTTATTTAAGATTTAAAACGCATTTTATTTATTTAAAAGTTGATTTTGAGAAATTTTGGTAGAATGGGCTACTTGGTGGGCTTCACCAGGACTATGTGCACATGGTAGAGATTGAGAGATGGATCTGAAATATATATGACTGGTGAATGTTAAATTGGGATGAGTGCCTCGATGGAAGCCTATGCTCTTGGGACCGCTAGTGATTGTAAGGTTAATAATGGACTGGGATGGGTGCCTCGGTTGATGCCTATGCTCTCAGGGACCGCCAGTGCCATATATTTGGATTAAGTGAATGGCTACGACTTGGTGCCTTAATCGATGCCTTTGCTCTCGGGGACCGATAGTCTAGTTGGAATAAGTGGGCCCATTTGGCCATTTAGATTTTGAGGTTAGGGTTCTACCGAGATTTTTCAAAAGCTATACCTATACATTATAAATTATTTTCACTATAAATATATAGTTTTCAAATAGATTTTCAAACCGTACAACTCTTTTTATTGACTTACTCAATGAGGTCTGATTCCCCTCAACTTATTTTTTTAAGGAACTTGGGAGTTCGACCTCAGACTACCTCCACGCCGGGTTTCTTCATCACCGACTATTTTATGTAGGTCATTGTAAGCTGTACTGTTGTATTATTCTAGGAAGCTGCAGTAGTATATGTACTAAGAATTGTATGGTTTAAGTATGTTTGTGTAATTTATTTGTATGAACCACGCATATGTATAAAGATTTAAGTTTGATTTATAATATGTAACGCCAAAGCATATTTTATTTGAGCATCTGATTTATTTTATTTATGAGAAAAATTAGTTTAATAATATGTTCTATTATAAATTAAAGTTTAAAATTGGAAGGTTACTTTTCTCTTCTTTTAGGCTTACTACGGGTTTCGGGGCCTTATGCCTACCCATTCCCTAGTGCCGGTCACGTGCCCTCGGGTTCGGGTTGTAACAAAAAAGCTCTTTAAAATTCTCTAAAAAACAAAATAGAAAACCAAATCTAGATGAAATAAAAAATATAGACCAATTACAACGAAATCTGATTCGAAATCATTTAGGCAACATATATTACAACCCCAATAATTCAACATCAATAGAGGAAGCAAAAAAAAAAAAAAAACAAGAAAAGAGCAAAACTTGAAGATCCATAGGACATTATTAAAATTTTGATGAAACTAAGATTTATTGATATTTATATTCGCAAATTTTAAATTCTTAACGACCTGCAAAGAAGATTTGGTTTTTGAAATCTTGAAAAAAAATTAAACATTAAGTTGTGAATTTAGTATTTGAAAAGCATATTATCGATATCAGTTACAAATCTCTACATCTTGTTTACATTTAAATTTAATTCAACAAAATTTTTAACCAATGCCATATCTCTTTATCTATTTTGTAAAAAATAGTATATTTGAAGCATATTATTCATTTCAAATAAAATAATGTCAAATATACTACTATGTAACAAATATGCACATGCTAAAGACAATTAAGAATATTACAAGAATATTATTTGTTTCTTATGCCAGTCTTTGTATCCTATTTTAGAAAGTAGTATTTAATAAGAATATAATTAGTATCCAATACATTAAAATATATGTAATTTCTAGCTTTTAGAATATTAAAGGTATATTATTACATTCTGATGCATTTTTTACACTTGCAACAAATGGAAAAGCTTATTGTTTTTATACATTATGAAGGAGAGTGGATGATAGCATACAAATTCCAAAGGATTGCAACTACAAATAGGTCATCACAACCATTTTAGAATGTCTTAAATTTGAAAAAGACAAAAAAGAGATTTAAATCTCATACCAAGTCAAAGAAGAGTATCCAACTTTATAAATTGAAGATGATTCAAGCTTGCTGTTTTATATAAAGTTGAATAATATAGGACCTGACTACACAAAATACCCTTTGTGCATCTTAATGTAGTAAAAAACACACCACCACCACCAACAACAACATTGCAGAATTAGTTAACTGACATAAGGACAACACTAATAAATTCAAATATTGTGCAATATGTAAGAGACTTGGGAAAACCCATCATTGAAAAGAGCACCCAAAAAGAAGATGAATTATAGGGTCCTCTTTCTCCACTTATTATAGCAATTGACACAAATTTAAGAGAATTAAAAGTCAAGCAACTATTTAAGGATAAGGAGACATTGAGGAAAGTCCTAATCTTCTATGCAATATCAAACAAGTTTCAATACAAAGTCATCAAGTCTTGCACTTTAAAGTACTATCTGAGATGCTTGGATTTCAATTTGTAACTAGACATTGAATGCTTTAGGCTATAAAAGTTTAAATATTTTCATAATCAGAAAATTCATAGACACACATATGCAGCCTGAAACTTAGACATAGAAACTATTAACAATCTAGTACTCAACTAGTTGCATAACACATTAAGTCCAAAAACAAAAGCACTAAAACTATGTACACACCAGCTGACATAATGATGGACATGAAGGAGGAATTAGGAATTTTAATAAATTATATGAAGGCATACATATCAAAAGAAGCAGCCCCTCAAAATATATGCGGAAACCTTGAAGAATCATATACCATTATACCAAGTTTCTTGTATATGATACAAGAAACTATCCTAAGCTTTGTTGTGCAACTTAAAATAAGAGAGGACAATACATTTATCTATGTTTTCATGGCACTAAAAGCAAGTATAAGTGGTTGGCGGCACTGCATTCCTATTGTTCTTATTGATGGAACATTTTTGAAATCAAATACCAAGGAACCCTTTTGACAGCTACAACATAAGACGCATAAGGTAAGATTTTTCCACTTCCCTTTTGCGTTGCTAATTCTTGGAAGTGGTTTTTTGAACAACTAAGAATAGCACTAGGAATCAGAGAAAATCTATGTACTATATTAGACAGGCACGAAAGCATGTCATCAACTCTAAAAAATGTCTACCCTGAAGCTTTACACATGTTATGCACATTCCACATTCTTAATAACTTAAAAATAACCTTTAAGAAGAGTGCAACACAAATCAAGGAATTCTTCTGTAACTTCAAAAACTTACACATTATAAGAGTTCTAATGCAATATGACAAAAATAAAGAAGCTAGATGTGCATGTTCATAAATACCTTAAAGAAAATGGATTCAAAAAGTGGACAAAAGTACATTCCACTAACAACAGATATCAAACAATGACTACAAAAGTTGTAGAATCAATTAATTCATCAATTAAATCTACAAGAGAGCTGCTAGTCACAACTTTTATAGAATACTTGCAAAGTTTAGTACAAGAATGGAATACAGTAAACTAAAAACTCGTAAGAGGAACTTTCACAAAGCTGATAAGGAAAGATGAGGAAACAAATAATGAAAATTACATTAAATCCCAAAATTTTAAGGTAACAGCTCAAAAACTTCTTATATTCTCAAAACCATTAGTTTATATATAAAAATAAAATATATATCATGTTTAAAAAAAGATTGTGTGTTTATTGAATTATTGATATTATTATGTAGAAAGTATTTCATCTTATTGTTTGACAAAACTATGGTTATGTTTTTATATAATACATGCAATTTAATAATTTTATGGTTCACAAAATAGTATTTAATTAGTATCTTACTATTTTTTTGAAAAGTATACAACTTAAAAATCTGCAATAATGTAAAGTTTTACAAAAATCTAAATATACTATTTTTTTTCTTAAAACTTAGTGTGTTTTATGAAAAATCTATAAGAAATTCTTTATGAAAAAATAATTTATCCTTGTTACAGTTTTATTAAAAAGAATACTATCAATATATCATTGGTTTTAGATGCAAAATTGCATGTTTTATATGCTTCATTATAATTTCAAGTGCAAAAAGCAAATAATCACTTGTACAGTGTTCGTATTAATGACAAAATAGACATAGTAAATTTAAAGGAAAAGACGTGCACATGCAATAAGTTCTAACTTGACCAATACTATGTGAATATGTATTGGCGATATTAAGAGACCTAAACTAAAAACCATACAACTACTACTCACAACACTACAGTTAAACAATGATGGTAGCAACATATAAAGACATGGCATACCCACTGCTTACAAAAGCACATGGAATGTGCTTACTCAAGTAAAGGACATGGTTGTGTTGCCTTCAAGAACCAAAATTCAGCCTGGAAGACCGAAGAAAAGAAGACATAAAGCTGCATAGGAAAACAAAAGTGAAAATAAATTTAGAACATGTGGATACTATGGACACAACAAGAAGACTTGTAGATAACAGAAAATGTGACATTATAAATATTTTTTTGTTTTTCATTTATATGTTACAAAATAACATACATTTAGTGACATTTTTTTAATTACAATATATTGTTTGTTTCAAATGAAAAACTAAAATAGTTTATTGTAAAAGAAATAGAAGTATAAGATTGATATATAGTGTCTTTAATATGCAAAACAGGTATTAAATTCACATATAAATTGTTAAAAATCCAAAACAGGCATACAATTATGTTTTCTCCAATATTATATTTTATAAATAAAATTCGAATCTTTTTCAAATATTATAAGTATATGCTACCACAAACATAACATCAAAAAAAAAAAAGAATTCTATTAACTTATAGCCTTAAAATCAAATTAACTCTCTATGTTTCAAAAATAAAAACTAAAATCATTTATAATATAAAGAAAAATCAACTAAAATAAGTGAACAACTAGTCCATTATATTATAAACCTAGAATATTATTCGTATATTAAAGTGTTGCTTATGTAATAAATAATATAAATATACTAAAATTGAACTTAAAATGAAATAAATAGAATCAATGTAAAAAAAAAAACATAATTTCATTAAAAATAAATTCAATGTCAAACAACTAAATAAATTATGATAAATTTAAAAAACTACACAAACAACCTCCATAACCTAAAAAATATTATTGACAATGATAAAAACATAACATCACAGTAAATATACCAAATGAACATAAAATCAGATAACATAAATTGGTTCCATTGTTAAAAAAATTTCTTCTTCCCTTTGTCTTTTGGTTTCAGCCTCCCTAGTGATATGAATGTGATTAACTTGTACTAAACCTATATTCAATCTTGAAAACCTTGCCAAGGATCTTTCATAAATCAAGCAAAATGAAACTCTAATCCCTGTTAAATAACCTATACTTAAGAACCTTAATTATAAAGAATTAAAGGTTGTTTAATATAAACCTAAGATTAACAAAGTCAATTTTAAGTCTAGATTAAACTAGGTTTGAATGTAACAAGCCTTCACTTGATAAATTTACTAAAGTTATTTTAAGAACAAAAGAAAAGGACTTCAACCTATCAAGAATTCAGAATTAATTGATAAACTTCATTTTAAATTCGTTCTATAATGTTATGGTCTTTATATAGGCTTGTAAACATCATAATCCTTAGAGGAATATGTTTTCTTACTTATTCCTAAAGACACCTATAAAGGAAAATCCTTTACTAAATAGGATCCCTTAAAAAATATGACAACTAATGACAACTAAGATTTGAAAAGTCAAATTGACAACTCATGACAACTAAGCATTGAAAAGTCAAATTAATAACTCATGACAACTAAGCAACATTTAACCAAGTCTTTAAATGAGTTGCAGCCACTCTCCTTCACATTTAGGGTATTATTTGTAGAGTATTCTTGAAAGATTCTTGATTCTTATAGATTCCTTTAGCATCTTCTAAAAGGTTCCAAAATCTTCAAAAATTGCACTTTATGTGTTTTCAATGCAAATTACTCCATTTGAAGAGTTTGACATGAATTCTTCATTTTGAGGGTCAAAATATAATAATAAGGTCAAAAAGATGATTTTGCCCTTGTGTCAAACTTTCTCCAATTTCACTCAATTGAACTCTATTTGCACTTATGTTTGGATTCTCTATCCCAAAATTGATCTTTTGCTTCAAGAATAATCCTAAACCATCCTTAAACTTCTTCACGTAGGTTCTAATCATTGGAACCTTATACTTGAGTGGATCATCATATTGGTTAACATGTTTGGTGCTTGCTTGGTTCATATCAATCGGGTGGTCACATTCATTGTTAATGCATTTAGTTTGCTTCAATTTTCCATACGTGTACAAGCTAATTGCATAATGATTCCTCATCTCCTTGATATTTAAATCAACTGGAATACTCAAATCATAAATCAAAAACTCAGCAAAAGACATTACAAAAGATCCACATTCACTGCATTAAAAAAACTATAAAAAATAAAAAATCATTAAAAAAACTTAATTGTTATCCTGTGTATGGAGTTCTTCAACCAAAGTAATTTCAAAAGGCTCACTCAATTTCTTCAAAAAAACATCAAGATCGTATCGATGATCCTAAAAGTCAACAACATAAAAAAGTAATGGTAGAAGAACATTATAACATCTTATACAATCCAACACTGCTCGATTATAATTTCTAGGTCTCAAAGAATTACAAACATATATATGACATTCCTTAATATTCAACAATCATAAAATTCAATGCTTGTCTTTCACTATATGGATAGGAAAGAAAACATAATTAACATCAAACTAAGTAGTGTTAGCCATCATAAAATATCCAAGAATGTACTCAACCACATTATGATCTACAGTCACAAGTGAAAACATCAATTTAATATAAAAATACAATGTTTGTATAATAAACTACAAAAAAGAATATTATCTGAATCTTATGTGGATCTGTAAGTGAAAATAGTATCTCAACCTAAATAAATAGTATATTATTCTAATATTAATATTATCTAATAACACAAACAACATTCATAACTTTAAAAAATATAATAAACTAATAATCATAACATATTATCAAAATAAAAAAAAAGAATTACGAAAAAAATTAAGAAACTTACAAAAGATGATAATGAAAAACCATAATAATTCAAAACATGAAACCAACTCCTTGAGCCAATAGTATCAACTCCAAATTTGAAAGGAGTAATGTGGTTAACATCATTGGAAAAAAAACTTTCTCTTATAAAAAAAAATAATAAGTAAATATTTATTTAAAAGAAAAAAAAACTAGAAAAAACATACTTGTTTTTCTTCTTCTTTAACCCAATATCAATCCAATAGTTAAAGTCTACATGAATTTAATGATTTATTGGATCTTCAATAGTTATACTCAAAGGACATAAATCCTTAACAATAGTTGTAACTTCCCTCTCTTTCTCTCCAATTTTTGATGAACCAAATTCATTTAAAAAGGGAGATTTTATAAAATATGTAGCTTTAATCTCCCTTTTAGTTGGAGCAAGAGTTACAAAATCATCATTATCATCTAAAACTTTCTTTTTATCCAAAAAAATAAAGAAATACAACATTATAAAAAAACAAAAAAAAAGCATTGGATTTTAGGATTGTTGAATATTAAGGAATGTCATATATATGTCTAATAATAATAACATATTATCAAAATAAAAAACAAAAAGAATTACGAAAAAAATTAAGAAACTTACAAAAGATGATAATGGACAACCATAATAATTCAAAACATGAAACCAACTCCTTGAGCCAATAGTATCAACTCCAAATGTGAAAGGAGTAATGTGGTTAACATCATTGGAAAAAAAATTTCTCCTATAAAAACAAAATAAAAAATAAGTAAATATTTATTTAAAAGAAAAAAACTAAAAAAAACATACTTGTTTTTCTTCTTCTTTAACCCAATATCAATCCAATAGTTAAAGTCTACATGAATTTAATGATTTATTGGATCTTCAATAGTTCTACTCAAAGGACATAAATCCTTAATAATAGTTGTAACTTCCCTCTCCTTCTCTCTAATTTATGATGAACCAAATTCATTTAAAATGGGAGATTTCATAAAATATGTAGCTTTAATCTCCCTTTTAGTTGGAGCAAGAGTTATAAAATCATCATTATCATCTAAAACTTTTTTTTACCCAAAAAATAAAGAAGCACAACATTATAAAAAAAAAGAAAAAACAATAAAACAAAGCAAAATGAAGAATAGAAAAAAAAAGAATACAAAAAATTAAAAAAAGATTTTGGTAAATAGAAATACATACAGCATCATCACTAATTTCACCAATAGCTTTAACAGCTGATTCAATAATGTCACAAATATCAGCAATAGTATCTATATCATCATTATCAACCTAACATATCAACAATACATAAAAAATTATTAGAAACCAACTAATTTCAAATAATATACACATCAGAAACCATAAAATCCAAAAAAAATTATATCACAATCCATTAAATATATTCGTTTACATCATAATCTTTAGCAGCACCATCAGCACTATCTTTCTTCCCATCAGCATCATCAGTCATTTGTTCATCATTAACTCTAGCATGAGGAGAACTAGAACTTCCAACATCACCACCACCTACACATGCACAAAAAAATCATTAAATTTCAATTTTAAAAAATAAAAATATTTAAAAAATAAGCAAAAAATATCTTGAAAGACCTAAACCTCCGCCCTTTTTAAAATCATTACCACCCCCACAAAACTCTTTTTACTTCTCTTCTTTTTATTCGTCATCTTTTGTTTTTACTTTATCATGATCTGGTTAAAAAAAAATGCAATACAAATCCATAAAAAACAATAAACAAAAAAAGTATATGATATGAATCTAAATTGTATATTATAAGAATATAATATTAAATAAAATATAACCATACTTCAACATTAGGACGTTTCTTCTCTATAAGCGTATAGCTACAATTATCATAATCTTCATCAATATAATATTCTTCTCTTAAACCCTCATAATTAACATTCCTCTTATATGCATTCTCATACTGAAAAAAGATATTTATAAACTCTTATCTAATTCTTGTCTTGAAAAAAGACGTTTATCAAAATATAGAATATAATTAGAATATAATTCATATATAACATTGAAAAATTTAAAAAAAACACATGAAAATAACCAGCACTCACCACTATATACTTCTCTTAATCCCTCAGAACTAACACCATCCTAAATATATTCTCAACTTGAAAAAAGATATTCATTAAAATTAGAATATAATGAGCATATAATCTGTATATAACACTTAAAAATAAAAAAAATGACAAGAAAAATAAAAACATACCTCATTAACATGAGCAACTCCTAGTTTATCTATAACTAACTTCATATAAGAAAAAAATTTATCAAATTTAACACAAACATTTTTCCTTAAAATAGTAATATCTTTGGCCAAGACAATTTGTTTTTCAATAATTTCTTTCAAATCAAAACCATAAACTTTATGACTCCTTAAATTGGTCTCCGACAGAACTTTGTTTCATATTTCTAACTAGTGGCCTATCGAGAAATCATCACCAGAGTCTTCCTCATCACCACAAAGAGTAGGAGATTTGCTTATATATAAAAAAAAAGCCAATAAACTTTAGTTTCTCTCTTTCCACAACAGTTGGAGTCATATTTTGCAACTTTAACTATAAAAAGAAAAAAAAAGTTATACAACAAAAAGACAAAAATAAAACATAACATGAGAAAAAGAATCACCTTCTTTGCTGATTCACAGAAGATAATACGATGTAGCACCTTAAAACTTAGTGTACTATTATAAGACCAATTCAAAACACAATGGACATGACCACAAAAAAAAGTTGTTAACTGACCAAAACATAGAGGCAACACTCATAAAACCATACTTGAAATGTATATGGAAATCCATTTAAATGATAAAACCACCCATCATGAAATTTCTCATCCTTACTAATAAATCTTCCCTTAAAAGACTCCATAGTAATATAAAAAAATCCAAACCCCAACAATAAGAGTCAAACAAGACTATAGCAACAATGTCCAAATTTTATTTAGCAACTCTTATGTTCATACCAGAAGAAAATAGAAAACCCTCAATAAAGTACAAAACATAAATTTTTAAAATAGAAAATTTTAAAAAATTCATCATTATTCTCCTATCTTTTTGAATTAAAGCAATCTTGAATTGGCTACTGATAACTTCGAATTGATATTTTACTTGTGGAACCTGCATGGACGAGGAGAACGGGTAAAGGGGCGGGGTTTCCCCTATAAACACTCTGAAGCTTAAGTCAGTAATAATATAAGAAAAAATATAATAAAGTAAATAAGCATAATAGAGTAGAGAATAAAGAGTAATTGCTTATATGATGTGATGATGGAGTGATGAAATGATGTATTGGTGATGTTGTATGATGAGAATGAGAACATGAATGACATGAGATGTCATGAGATGTATTTATAGGAGAAGATATTGCTTAAACCGCTTAGGAATATGATTATTTAGTCTTGTAGGATTGCCTTATTTAGGAGAGGAGGAAACTTTCTTTATAGTTAATCTTCCTAATTAAAATAGACTTCTTTATTAACTTTCTTTTTATTCAAGTAATTCTCCTCTTTGGGGGAATATATCACTTATTATAATAAGATACTAATATGAGTTATCAAGAGTCCCCCTTGAAAGTCTGTTCGGATATTTATGTCTGATATATCTGGGTCTATAAATGATAGAAAATGCTATTGTATTTGATATGGAAAGGCGAGCTAAGGTCGCTAGCCTCAGTCATAAGAAAAGATAAAGCTCGGTACTGAGTCTTGAAATCATCATATAAGAATATTATTTGAAGTGCCAATTGGACTTGAGTGCATAAAACTTACAATAAAAATGCTTTAAGGTAAAAGATTAACCTGTTAGTGTGGAAACCACATGTTGGAACCAGTCATCACTGGAGTTTTGATGCTTGGTGCATTAAAAGCACGGCTCGAGTGCCGAACCTCAGTACTATAGAGGCGACTTGAGGGTGCCAGCTTCAGTCATTGGACTTAGATGCTCGAGGCTTAGATGCTCAGTGCAAGGACGTGAGGCTTACATGCTTGGAACCTCAGTACTATAGAAGTGACCTAAGGGTGCCAGCTTTAGTCACTGGACTTACTCTTGGTGCATTAGAAGCATGGCCCAAGTGTCGAACCTTAGTACTATAGAAGTGACTTGAGGGTGCCAGCTTCAGTTATTGGACTTAATCTTGGTGCATTAAAAGTGAGGCCCAAGTGCATATGATGTTGCTCGGTTTATGAACTTCAATGACTATTAATGGCAGATGCCTAGTAAGAATAATGATTGATGTTGAGTCCGAACATTATTGCTGCAGATGTTTGATTTTCTGAGCATTTATTATTGGTAGTATTTTAGCAAAAGATAGTATGTTTGTGATCCTAATAGTGAGTTTGAGCCCTTTCATTATGAGCTCTATAATATAGGATATTAATTTTTTGAAATGATGGAGGGTGGGTTTTGAAGGACCAAATTTAGGTTTGCCCAATCCAAATTGTGAGATGAGCGTTTTGTAAATTAAGTGAAGGGTCAATGTTGCACCGCTTCTGAAATAGAGGATAGTGTGTGATGCTGGCTAGGATGTCTTGGAATTACCTTTTGATTTATCTGGCTATGTGGTAGATATACTAGACTCTATTCTTGAATTTCCCTTGTTATATATTCTCTGAAATTTTCATGAACAAGGATCTTCTATAAAGTAGGATTTGCTTGAATGTTATTTAATCTGGCTTTGAACAGGAACCACCATTTATTGTTTGAGCATGAGTAAGTGCTTGTTTATATTAATGTTGCTTGACAATATGTCTAATGTCTTTTGACAATCTCTACATGTTAATGCTGAGTGAGATGATCATAGTGTCCAATTGTTTGGATTGATGGATGCTTAAAGTAGCATCTTTAATAAATATGTTTTCCTTATTTGTAGTAATAGACAAAAGAACAATAGCTTTAGGATCGTATAATCGATTTCATTTGATGGTCAGTCCTTGTGTAATAAATATATCAAATGTAATTGATATATGTTTTTCATGAATAATAATCATGTATATATGGACGAGCATCTATGTGTAGATGTGTAAGTGTGCATGTGTGATGAGTTATAAATATTCATATAAAAATAAATAAGCTGTGAAAATAAATAAATTAAATAATATCAAAAGAGACTAGAGAAACTTATCTCCTAATGTACTCTTGTCCCTTCTTTGAATTCACAAATATTTATGTTCGTTGTTTACTTCAATTGTTGCTTGAATGACTTATCTTTGAAGATGTTGTCTAAGTTTGTGAGTGCCCAATTTATTGGCATTTTGTGTATATCCAGCTTCATGAAAATATATTGTCTGAATATATAGCTTCGAGATTATCAGTTGGATCAAGTTCCCAAAGGCCATAATGATTTTTTTATTGATACTGATAAGTATCGACGTTGAGGTGCTCATGGTAACATCTACATTTATATTATTTTACTGTAATAATAAACAATAAAAGAACGAGAAACTCAAGATCACTTGATCCATCTCAATTAATGATCCATCCATGTGATAATAATTTAAGAAAAATGGATATAAAAATAAATAATTAGGAAACAAACTTATTTTGGTTATGTTGTGGAGTTTTTAAATCTCTCTCCTTAGTCTGTGGTGTTGATGTAATTTGACTATCCAAGAACGTCTATGTTGTTGTTAGAGTTTAGAGTATATTATACTCCTTGGCACCTTATATGTGGTTTAAACTCCGGATGTTCAAACTCAAATTCTTGGACTCTTTGATGCTCAGACTTGGATGCCCAGACTCTTTGATGCTCAAACTTGGATGCTCGAACTCTTGATGCTTGGACTTGGATGCCCAAAATCCTTTATGCTCAGATTTGGATGCCCGGACTCCCTGATGTCCAAGACTTGGATGCCCAGATTCCTTGATGCTCGGACTTGGATGCCTAGAATCCTTGATGCTCAGACTTAGATGCCTAGAATCCTTGATGCTCGGATATGGATGCTCGGACTCTTGATGCTTAGACTTGGATGCCTGGAATCTTTGATGCTAGGACTTGGATGCCCAAACTCCTTTGATGCTTAGACTTGGATGCTCGGACTCCTTTGATGCTTGGACTTGGATGCCCAAAATCCTTGATGCTCAGACTTGGATGCCCAAACTCCTTTGATGCTCATACTTGGATGCCCAGACTCCTTTAATGCTCGAACTTGGATGCCCAGAATCCTTGATGCTCAAATTTGGATGCCTAGACTCCCTTATGCTTGGACTTGGATGCCCATACTTTTTGATGCTCGGACTTGGATGCCCAAACTCTTGATGCTTGGACTTGGATGCCCAGAATCCTTGATGCTCGGACTTGGATTCCCAGACTCCTTTAATGCTCAAACTTGGATGCCCGAAATCCTTGATGCTGGACTCCTGATGCTCGGACTTAGATGGCTAGACTCCTTGATGCTCGGACTTGGATGCCTAGAATCCTTGATGCTTGGACTTGGATGCCCAGACTCCTTGATGCTTGGACTTTTGATTCTTGGACTTGGATGCCCAGAATCCTTGATGCTTGGACTTGGATGCCTAAAATCCTTAATACTCGAACTTGGATGCCCACACTCCTTTGATGCTTGGAATTGGATGCCAAGAATCCTTGATGCTTGGATTTGGATGCTTGAACTCCCTGATACTCAGACTTGGATGCCTAGACCCCTTGATGCTAAACTTGGATGCTCGGAATCCTTGATGCTCATACTTTGGATGCCCGAAATCCTTGATGCTCGGACTTGGATGCCTAGACTCCTTTGATGCTTGGACTTCAATGCTTGGAATCCTTAATGCTTGGATTTGGATGCCCAGACACCTTGATGCTCGAACTTGGATGCCTGGACTCTTGATGCTTGGACTTGGATGCCCGGGTTCTTGATGCTTAGACTTGGATTCCCGAAATCCTTAATGCCCGAACTCTTGATGCTTGGACTTGGATGCCCAGATTCCTTGATGCTCAGACTTGGATGCCTAGAATCCTTGATGCTCGGACATGGATGCCCAGAATCCTTGATGCTCGGACTTGGACACACCATCCTAGAATCTTAACTTTATAAAACCTTATGTAGCATTTTATCGTTTCCACTTCTTTTATTACTCCTTCCATTGTTGTAACCTTACGATGTGAAGTGGATTTTGTTGTAATGATAGGAAAAAATAATCTCTGTAACATTTTAATCTGAATTTATTATTGATGACTAAATTGGAATTTTTTACAATCGAAACTTTGACTTGGTTGCTTTCCTTGAGTGATCGAGCTAGATTCTAAACAAATAAAGATAATTTGGAATTGAATTTGATCTTTTTCCCACAGATGGTGCCACTTGATAACTCCGAATTGATATTTTGGTTATGGAACTTGCATGGATGAGGAGAACGGGTAAAGGGGTAGGGTTTCCCCCATAAACACTTTAAATCTTAAGTTAGGTACGGTATGAGGAAAAATATAATAAAGCAGATAGGCATAATAAAGTAGAAAATAAAGAGTAATTGCTTATATGATATAATGATGGAGTGATGAAATGATGTCTTGGTGATGTTGTATGATGAGAATGAGAACATAAATGACATGAGATGTCATGAGATGTATTTATAGGAGAAGATATTGCTCAAATCTCTTAGGAATATGATTCTTTAGTCTTATAGGATTGCCTTATTTAGGAGAGGAGGAGACTTTCTTTGTAGTTAATCTTCCTAATTAAAATAGACTTCTTTATTAAGCTTTCTTCTTATTCAAATAATTCTCCTCTTTGGGGGAATATATCCCTTGTTATAATAGGATACTAATATGAGTTATTAGCTACTTAGTGATCCTACCCACACCATTAAAATATTTTTCAATCAGAAAATTATGATCATAGTGAACACCAATATTCTTTAAATCATCAACTTAATTTAGACCACTAACCAAGGCAAACTCTTTTAAACCAAATTTCATTCTATAACCATAAATGTCAAACTAAGACTCTCTCACATTTGGCTGCCTCAATTCCCTTAACAATAAAGAGTGAATTAATTAACACTACACTTTAAATTTTAGAAGATCAAGAAAATACCCAAAACCTATAGCCTTAAACAAAGCCAACTATTCATCAATCAAAGTCTTTTTAATGTTATCAATAACACTAAAACTCAAACAACAACCAACTTTAGAACTAATATCATCTTCACAATGAATCAATGACTCCCAATCCTAATATATATATATTACAAAAAAATAAAATAAAAACCCTAAACATAAAAAATAAGATTCAAACAAAATACAAATAATATGAAAAAAAATCATTCCAAAAAATTATAAACCTTCAAAACAATATGTTTAGATGGTTCCTTAATTTTAAGTTTACTCCTCTTCTTTAATCTCTCTCTAACATTCTTAGAAACCCTCTTTTTTAAGGGGATTTAGGTTTAGAAGTTGATTTCATTTTTTCTTTAGCACCACCTTCAACTTCCACTATTTCTTCCACTTTATAACCCAAATTTTCAACATGAATATCAACATCCACTACATGTTTATCTTTACCAAAAGATGCAATAGAAACATCTATTCCATCCCTTTTTTGAACTTTTACAAACACTTTTCCTGACCATTTTCACTTCATAACCTTTAACCTCAATAAAATCACTATCAAAATGCACACTTTTTTTTGACTCATCAATAAATTTAGAAGAACCTAAATGAGTCTCTACCATTTTATAACCAATTTAATAACTGTAAAAAAGCTAAAGGAAAATTTGCATCCTTTACAGTTCTAAAAGAAAACGGAAAAAAAAACTACCTAAGCATAACCACAAAGGCACACAACAAAAAAACAGGGGATAAATGACCAAGAAACCAAGAGAAATGGAGAAGAATGCAAGCATAATAATAAAAATGGGCATAAATGAAAACGAAATTGAAAAAAGGGCAAGCATGAAACCTAAAAAGGGCACACATGTAATTTAATGAAAAGGTAGGGTAAATGATTATAAACAAGTTCAAAAATGGGCTTAAAACTACAAATTTCTCATATATATTTATGTCCAGTTCAAATTAGGAAAACTTATAACAAATAACTAAAATAAAGGAAAACAATTTAACATTTCAAAGTATCTTAAGGAGGTGTTTGTTTTAACTGTTGAGATGCAACTTGTAGCTATATAGTTCCCAATAGATAGAAAAATCCAATTGGTTAAATTTTTTAAAAAGGAGTTGGTAGTTGTTAGATACCAAAACAACACTAGCTCATATAAACTCCAATTTGAAGATTTTCATGAAAAATTTTTATATTTACTATATTATCTTTACCTTTTTAACTTTAACTAATTATCATTACTTAATAAATTAGTATTTGGATAACTAGTACAAGTGTTAACAAAATATTAATATTATAGTTATTAACAATATTAACCACATAAATAAAAATATTAATAATTTTATTAATAAAAAAATTTACTAACTCATTATTTCTAATATTAATTGTAGTAATAATATTAGTATTTTATTTAAAATAGATTGTCTAATAAAAATAGAGATATTCATTTTTTGAAATTAGGTAAATAAAACTATCTATAATATTTTTTATTATAAACATTAAATAACTTTTTGCCATACATACTTGTTAACCTTATGCATGATCAACTTCTCTATTTTGACCTTAACAAATAGTTTGATTTAACTAACAATGTTTGTTAAGTGTTGTAGATCAAAATTCTATTTAAAAAGAAGCTAAAATTAATCTTGAAAGCTCCATAAGACTTTAATAAATCACTAGAGCCAAATCGAGAGTATTCCACATTGATTACAAGTCAATTCAACCATATAGGCCAGACTCACGAGCAGCCCTCACAATCAAGAGCCAAGTCACGAGTCAAGGGCTCAAATGAGTTAAAGAAAAATCAAAGAACCTGGATTATACATGATCTCCCCACACGGTCATGAGCAGATAGTGAGGAGTGATCTAGACTATGATTCAACAATTCAGCTCATGACCAGGATGCCTTTCTCAAGCCCTCACTATGCTGGACTACTCACAAATGGTGCTTTCACTTATGATTAACTTGTGAGCATAACAAGATAAATGATTGCTGAAGGAAGCCCAAGACTTTGATGAGCTGGACTGCTCATGATTAGGGGTGAGCAAAAATAATCGAGAACCAAACTAAACTGACCCTATTCGGTTCGACTCAATTTTTCTATAATTTTTAAAATTTTGTTTCAAACTGAACAGAAGTATGTTCAATTTGGTCTTACTCTTAAAAATGGGAATAAACTAAATTGAACTGAACTATTATATTATGTCATTTTATATATGTATAGATTTAATACTCTTAACCTAATTTCTTTAAATTTCATTGATGCTTCTCTCTTCTCCTATACACTCTTTTTTTTTCACTTCCTCTTTACCTAATTTACTTAAATCCCTAGTTCCTTTAATATTAAACAATTCTTTGAAGGTATATAAATTAATTTTTGCTTTATTTTAGAAATTTTTACTATTTTTTAAATATGATTTGCTTGATGGGCAATTAAATTGATTTTTTTTAATAAATTGTTGATTAATTGCATTAATGTGTTCTTTGAATTTGATGGGCAATTAAATTTTAAAGATTAGAAAAGCTAAAACTTATACCATATTGACATTTTTTTTTCATTTGGTGCATATATTTTTTAGAAAATTCTTCATGTTTCCATATTTGTACTTTGTCATTATTAAAAGTTTTCATGGATTTTTAATATTTTACTTATTTTTTTTGTTAATTCTTATGAAATTTTTTTTACCATTTGAATTTTTATTTATCTTGAAAAATGTGTACTTTTAATAAGTTTATTTTTAACTTAATTTAGGTTCAATTTCATTATATTAAAATTAGGCCTATAGAAAAGCTAATCTACAACTCTAACTGAAATTTTAAACCGAGCCGTTAGTTTTAAATAAAATGCATAAATCGAACCTAACTAAACTGAATAATTTTTACTTTGTTTTGTTTATTTTAAAAAAAAAAGTAAACCAAACTGAACCATACTTACCGCTACTCACAATCCTTCATCACAATTGTAAGCAACTTATGAGGCATATCACTCAAGTAACCAACGGCTAATTTTGGCAACCCTCTAGCCCTAATGGTCACATTTTCATGGCTAATGATCATAAGCACCACCTCACAACTGTGAGTAGGCCAATTCCTACAAAAAGAAAAATTACATTAATTGCAACTCCATGGAGGTTGAAGACAACTTGAATTCTCCTCAATAACTATTTTATGATCTTCAAGTATAAAAATAAGTCATGGAGACTCATTCAAGAGTTACACACTTTGGTTGTTGAAAATTTTTCCTTAGCATTCATTAAACATTTAATATTCACTTTTCTTTCTGTTTATTTAACTATTTTTTTAAGTGTGGGTTGTGTGTTAGATTTAAGTCTCTTATTCTTCTATTTTCTGGGGTTTTAGAAAGGGGAAGTGAGGACTTATTCAAGTGTAAAAGGTTTAAGTGTTCTCCTATTGAAAAGACTTAGGTAATTGGTTAATAGTAATCCTAAATCTCTTGGTTATAAGGTTCAAGTTGAGCTTAAAACTCAAACTTGTAAAAATCAATCTAAGGGAATAAATTATGGTGATTCAAAAATCCTAACTTAGGAGAGTAAGTTAGAGATGTAGGTTTGTTGATAAACTGAACTCCTAAAACTCTTATTTTTAATCTTCTTTTATTGGGTTTCGTAATACATAACGTAACGAAAAAATAAAACTTTTAACAATAAAACCCATAACTCAGAACCATGTAATTTGACTTAGATTAATTGAGAGGGTTTTTAAACACTCACCAAGATTATCTACTAGTAAGATAGTTGGAAGGAAGGGGGGTTCACTCTGGTGACACCCTACCTCGAGCTTTTTGTGTTTTCTTATCGGATTAAGACATCATCAAAAGATCACGTCCTCTACGGTATCCATATGAACAAGATGCTCCAAAGCAAAGTAGGCCTACTAGAACCTCTGTTCTCACACAACATGTTTTCTCTCTATGTCTTTTCTTTTCATAAAAAGAAGTGTAGGAAGAAAGAGAAAATATGGCTTAACCTTGTTACTAAACCCTAGAGAATAAGATGTATTTATAGCCATCCTTTCTAGGGTTTCATATATCTCCACTTACTAAAATAGTTTTGGTAAGTTTAAACTTATTTTTCTATTTTGATTCTAATTCCAAATTAGAATAATTTCCTATTTATTTTAGATAACTCTTACTTTAAATTAATTAGGAAATAAATAAATAAATAAATAAATATACTTATTTATTTAATCTTACATAGAGATAATTATTAAGCTTATTAACCCAAGTCTATTTTAGGCTTATTCTAAGTGTGCAACCCTATAGGTTCACACAACGTTGACAGTGGGCCTAAAACTCCCATTTCATCCCATAAGTCATAATTGGTCATTAGCAAGACATTATGACTACCCAAGTTGTGTGGAGGTCGATAATCCAACATAACCTAATACACAACGTGTACTATAGTCCTTTTGTCACATGATATCTTGATTGAAGGCATGGATTATGCCATCCTTATATTATTTAATCATATCATTTCTCGATCCCAAGTAGACTGACACTGATAACTCTTTATCATTCTAGCATGGCCATGCATTTCTCCTTAGTCTAACTTATTGAGGGGCCCAACATATATCTTCTTAAAATTACTGAAGGACAAATTCCATCTTAACCACTCACATTCCTCATTTTATATCCAATCACAACTTCTTTTACCATCTAGTTAAAGTATGGTCTAGGGATGTGTTAAAATACAAAATTTATCATACAGGAAACCATGGTGATCACAGGTCAGAGTACTCAAATAATACTATTGTGATGAGAGTTACCTATGATAATAATCCATGTGGTATTCTGAAAGTGGGTTAATCCAGTACATCATTTCCCTAAATATGTACCTATGGGTTTGACTTAATATCTCATATACATGATCAGTAAAACTTAATCATCAATCAACCTTATATTAGTCTTTATTCATTGTTATTCCTATAACAATAATTGATTAGGGATATTTAGATTAGAATTCAAGTATTACCTAAGAATTTTACTATCAAGTCACATACTTGATGATCTTAGCATAATTAATTAATCAAGGATAATACTAGAATTAGCCAGTAATAATAACAATGCCTCTTTATTATTAAAATAGAAATATGACAATGTCAAAGTATGGTCATTACATAATTAGCCTAGGTTTTAACTCTCTTCTTATTTTAAATTTTTGTTAAACATATCCCAAAACCTTAAAAGCCCTATTCCCTCCCCCTTAGGGATGTTATAATTGGTATAAGAGCTTGACTTCTTGGTACTTAATTGTAAGAAAAAAAGATCATGGGGAATAAATCTTTAAACTTTTTCATCTCTTAAACCCTTCTTTGATGTTAGTGATTGCCTATATTAGAAGTTTAATATGGAATTATACTTGGATAATGATCCAATTAGACTTTTGGATGTTATTCTAAATGGTTGGGAACCACCTAAAATAATAATAGATGGTGTTGAAACCACCCTCACAAGAAGTTAATGGTCAAATGATTAAAAAGAAGAAATCCACAATAACAAAAAGGCCATGGCAATCTTACTTTCCTCTATATCTAAAGAAGAGAGAGGCAAAGTTCAACACTATTAATCCAAAAAAAGAAGTATGGGAAACTCTTAAAAAAACTATACAGGAAATGTGCAAGTGAGAAGCAAGAAAGTTCAACTTCAAATGTATGAAAATGAGCTTTTTAAGATGAAGCCATAAAAATCAATAACAGAGATGAAAAATTGCCTCAATTCTCTTCTAACTACTATCAAGAAACTTAGAAAGCACCTCTCCAAGGAAGACATTAACATTAATATTGTAAGAATCCCACCTAAGAAAGATTGGGAATCTAGAATTACTTCAATTGAGGAAGCTTATAACCTCTAAACTCTCTCAACTGACATTCTCATTAGGAAGCTCCTTACACATAAGCTTACACTAAAGTAAAGAGAAGATAAGAAGGATGAGAAAAAAGACAAGAAAAAGGGAATTTCATTGAAGGCCATTCAAGAAGCAAGTGATGATGAGAGCCTTATTGATTCTAGTGAAGATGATGATGAAATAGCTATAATCATTAAAGGATTCAAGACATTCTTGAAAAGAAAAAGCTTCTCAAGACAAAGAGATAATAAGAAGTACGTTGGCAAAAAGAATAACAAGGTTAATTATTATGAATGTAAGAAACCATTACATATTAAGAATGAGTGCCCAAGATTGAAGTTCAAGAACAATGGAGCAAAGGACAAGAAGAAAGCCTTTAAATCTTCATAGGATGACTCCTTCGAATCAAAAAAGGAAGAGGAGCAACAAGAAGTGGTCAACCTTTGTTTCATGGCTCTTAAAGATAAAAATGAGTTACCATTTACTTCTCACTCTTTTTGTGATGATTGTAATGATGATGATGATGAGATCTTTATTATAAGCAAACTTATACTTAAATGCAAAAGTTTATACTTTAAGAAAAAGCTTTACTAGCATGAGCTCTCTAACTTGTCCAAGGATTTTGAAAACTTGAAAAATGATTTCTCAAAACTTATTGAATCAAATAAAAAACTTTCACATGATTTGAAATATTCTATCCCCTTAAAGGATTAACTCAAGAACACTAATGATGAAAATCTTAAGCTTTTTAGAGAAGTATTGGACTTAAAAAATCCCATTTCTAAATTCAAAAAGGGAAAATAAATTTTACATTGTCTTATTGATTCCTAAAACCTCTATAAGAATACCCATGGACTTGGATAAATTAATGGAATATCTTTTTCATTATCATTATATATAAAATTTGTTTAACCTTCTTGTGATTCTTCTCCTTCTACTTCTAAGCCTTTTGAGACTCAAGCTCTTAAGACTAAATTATCTCATACTTTTAGTGTTAAGGCTAAGTCTTTTAAGACTTAACCATCCTTGATACAAAGGTGTAAGGTATAAGCCAAAAGATCCCTACCTAGATATGCTTACATATACACTAGAAGAAACTCTACAAAGCATGCATCTCAATCTTACATTTCTCATCATTGTGAATGTATATTTTACATGCATCCTAGAATACAACAATAAACTAGGATCCACACTTAAAACTCTTATGCTCAACGAAATATGCGTAAGTCATAAATAGAAGGCATGATCATTCAATTAAAAAATAGATTTGCCAATTTTGAATGCTTTTATTGCATGACCAAAGGTCGCACTAGTAATGTATGCTTCTATAGAAGATTACAATTACAATTATTTCATTAGACTACTTTGAGACTAACCAACCTAGACCAAAGAAGGTTTGGTTTTAAAAGGTTGTTTAAATGTATTGCTTGTAGGTGTGCTTGAAGTATACAAAGATTAAAAGTCAATGGTACTTAGATAGTGGATGTTCAAGGCATATAACATAGATAAGAATCAATTCACTTCCCTTAAAGCCAAAGATAGAGGAAATGTCACTTTTGGAGACAATGCAAAAAGGAAGATAGTTGGAATTGGAAAGATAGGTAGCACTCAAACCTTATCTATTCATCATGTGTTATTAGTTGATGGTTTAAAGCATAATCTATTAAGTATTAGTCAACTTTGTGACATGAGAAATAAGGTCACTTTTTACCCTAAGAATTGCTTTATTAGTAGCCTAAAAGATGACAAAGTAGTCTTTAGTGATGAAAGAGTTGGCAATGTCTACATTATTGACTTAAATAAAGTTGATACTAAAGACTTTATATGTCTAATATCTATTTCAACACATGGACTTGGCATAAAAGCCTTGGATATGCTAACTTTAAGCTCTTAGATAACATTAGTAAAAATGAACTTGTGGATGGATTGCGTAAACTCAAGTTCATAAAAGACAAGACTTGTAATGCTTACAAAAAAAATGGATGGCAAACTAAGTCATCTTTCAAACTTAAAAATAAGATGTCCACCTCTATTCCTTTACAACTCATTCATATGAAAATATTTGCACTAACTAGAGTTTCTAGCTTGGGTAGAGTGCATTATGCATTTGTGCTTATGGGTTATTACTTTAAATTTACTTAGTTGTAGTTCTTTGCTTATAAGAATGATGCTTTTAAAGCTTTTTAAAACTTTGCTAAAAAATTTCAAAAGGAAAAAGGTTTTTGCATTTCCTCTATTAGAAGTGATCATGGAACCAAATTTGAAAATGAGTTTTTAAAAGCTATTACAATGAAAATGGAATCTTTCATAACCATTCTTCACCTAGAACTCCATAATAAAATGGAGTTATAAAAGGGGAAAATAGAAATCTAGTGAATATGGCTAGAACAATGCTTCTTGAATATAGTTTGCCACTATACTTTTGGGTGGAAGCCATCAACATCACTTACTATATTGCAAATAGATTTTTCAAAAGACCTCTTTTAAATAAAACCTCTTATGAGCTATAGAATAATTAAAAACCTAAGATCTTTTATCTAAGAGTGTTTGCTTGCAAATACTTTATATTAAACACCAAGGATAACCTTGGGAAATTTGATTCAAAAGCCAATAAAGGAATCTTTATGGGCTACTCCACTTCAAGAAAATCTTATAAAATCTTTAACAAAATAACTATAGTGGTTGAAGAGTCCATGTATGTTATTTTTTTTATGAATCTAACCCACTTGATCCTAGAAAAGATTTTATTTTTGTTGACAATATTGTAGAGGACTTTTATAGAGATGAATATTCAAGAAAGGGATGCTAATAAACCATTGTAAGTTGATAAGCCTAGTAAGGAACATGTGAAAAGACTAAGAAACCCACCTTAAAAGATGAACTTCCAAAAGAATGGTAATTCAAGAAAGTTCACCCATAAGACCTTATTATTGGTGACACCTCAAAGGGGCAACTATTAGATCACTCTTTAAGTCTTAAGTAAACTTAGCGTTTATCTCTTAAATTGAACCTAAGAATGTTGATGATACTTTATGTGATGAATTTTGGGTCCTTGCTATGCAAGAAGAACTCAACCAATTTGAGAGAAATAAAGTATGGAATTCAGTTCCTAGACCTAAATATCATCCTATTATAGGCACTAAATGAGTATTTAGAAATAAGATGAATGAACATGGTAGCTAGTTATTGTTATTTATAAGTGTTATGAAAAAAAAAAAAACTCAAGGACTTTGGCATTGAGATTGATCACATTCCTATAAAATATGATAATACAAGGGCAATAAACTTGAGTAAGAATCCCATTCAACATTCTAGAACTAAAGATATAGATATTAGGCATTATTTCTTGTGAGATCATATTCAAAATGGTGATATATCACTTGTGTTTGTTGATACTAACAATCAACTTGAAAATATATTCACTAAACCTCTTAATGAGGAAAGATTGAATTATACCAAGTAAGAAATAAGGATACTAGATGGATTTAGTCTAATATAATGTTTGTTCTTATTTTAGTCTTGCTTGATTGAATCAATTGAATATATTCCTTCATCTTATACTTGATATTCATGATTATTTATCTTATTTATATTTGCAATTAATTAATTAATCTTTGAAATTAATTATTAATCTTGCAAATATTAAAAGTCCATCATTTATATTTGACCTTTACATGATAAAAAAATTACAAAATAATCCTCTCTTATGATTGAAAATTATCTTTTTTGTATTCTTTTTATTCTGTTAATTTAGTCCAGAAGTACCTAATTACCACAACTTTTCAAATTTTTTGGACTTCATTATAACTTTTTTGAAAGTTTAAGGACCAATATGAATTTTTCTAATGACTATGGCAACTTTTAATAAGGATCATGACATTGCTTAGATTCTCCATTGCTCATGGTCCTTGCTCACTATCGTAAGTGTATATCATGAGATGTCCTCACAATTGTGATGGAATACCTACGGCCGTGACCAGTTACTTGATAGAACTAAGAAAATGTTTTTGCACCTTTTTTCATGTACCAATGTAACTCTTGCTTCTCCCAATGACTCCACAATCCAATAAATTGATTTTATCCTCATCTAATGGCTAAAATTAACTCTTTTTCTCTATAAATTCCTAACTATTAACCCTAATTTCTTTAGTTTGCATACAAACCCCACAAATTCACTTTTTTCTCATTTATTCTCCTCTTTACTATTTTCTCTTTAACCTTTGCTCTTCTTATGGCTACTAAAAGAAGCACAAGAAACATAATATCAACTCAAGAAGAACCTTCATCTTCTTAATCAATAAGAGCTACCAAATATCAAATCAAGAAGAACCCTCTTTTACTTTATACCCCCATTAAGATTCAAAACTGTAATAATGCTTTTTCAAGGAGATCCATCATCCCCTCTCGCTACATGTCCAAAGTTTCTCTTTAATCACTTGGTTATTATGATCAAGTGAAGACTTTTCTTGAAAAAAAAAATGGTATGTTTGAGTTTGCTTTCAATCCTTTTAAAACCTCTCCTACTTTTGTGTATGAGTTCCTCTTTTCACTTTGCCTTAGAACTAACCACATAGATGGGTAATATGAATTTTAAATTAGGGGGAAGGGAGAGATTTCTTACCAAAGAAGACTTTGATGCTCTCTTTGGTTTTCTATTAAGAGGTCTTCAATAATCAAACACTCTTTGGACCCCTAATTCCTTTTAGGTTTCTTATGCCAAAGCTAATGTTGATCCATTCATTACCAGTCAATCTAAATCCTCTTCTTTTTTCTTTCAAGGCAATGTGGTATATCCTCCATTTCATTACCTACACCTTTTATACTAGTGATGTGAGTTAGAATGTATACCATAGCTTCTATGGCTAAATATAGGATAAGCAAGGGGTAGAACACAGAGAATAATGGGAAATCAAGTATTAACTGGATAAATACTAAGATGAATAGGTTTACCAATAATCAAGTAGTAATTAATCAAATTATAGATCTAATTTAAATAGTAAAATCCTAAACTATGCAATTAGTAAGAAATAAAATAATAATAAGAAAATATTCAAAGAAGTAGAGGTGGAGATTACAATATAGAATAGAACAATGAATTATTAACACAAAATGATTATATTAACTATGAATGTAATGATTGGAGAATATGACCTAAAATCCTTAAGAGCAACTATTGTTGTCAAATAAGGGTGTTTCCATTTAGAGTCTATAAGCACTCTCATGTCATTGTAGAGATAAATAAAAACCATGAAGTTCTTTACCAATTCTTTAATCCCTCAAAGTGGATTCTTGTCTCCAGGTATTTTTCTAACCTTTAAGTGAATTCAATTATTTTTCCATTAAATTTCCCAACTCTTATTATGAATATTTGACTAAACATCATATATGATGATCAAGCATATATAAATTAAATAATTTATTTAAAAATGAAAAATAAATAATATAATTCCTTGAAACTATCTTCCATTAAAATTCTAACCTTATAAGCAATTAGTCTTGATATATAATTAATAATAACATAAACACAATAAAATAATATTCAAAAACCAAGAGAACTATAGAAATGAAGAGTTAGAAACACTTAGCATTGAATTTTGAGTCTCCAAGAATCTCTTTAGATAATAACTTGATGAATGAAAATGTCTACAAGGCAAATGCTCTTTTGGTCTTCCTTCAATATCAACTTCAAGTTCCAACTATGAATGTTCTAATAATAATATTTATCACTCTCTAATTTTTAATTATATATATCTATATCCTTTTTAGACACAAAAATAAAGTACTTATATGTTCTAAAGTTAATAGCCATAGGGTATAAGTCATGACAAAAAAAAAGCTATAAATCTTAGTGAAGGATCACATTGCTTCAATATTGGTAATTAATTTAAGGGCATTTTATGAAATCCAAATGAGTGAATTAGGTATAAGTGTCTTCATAAAAATTATAACCTTATGAATTATATTTCTATAGCCATTTGAATCACTTAAATCTAAGTTTTGTAAAGGAAGTTATGGTTAAAAGAGTGCAACATGGTCTAGAGGGTCATGTCTCTTCAAACAGTGCCGAGTCATGATGGTTGGTGCTGACTCATGACAAAGACATCTTATGCCAAGTAGTAATAGTCCAAAAACACTCCAAAGCTTGCTTCCTTTATTCTTTTGACCTTGAATGACTTCAATATGTCTATATAACTTTTATAAGCTTCAAACAAACTTCAAAAGCATCTATAAGCCATTCAAATTCATATAAATTTACCAAGAACAATGGAGATCAAAATCATTTGTAATTATGAATGAAATGCATGAAAACTAAACTAAAATGTGTACTAAATGCAACCTAAATATGCATGAAACATCCTAAAACTACTATGCTAATTGCAATGTATCACCTAGAGGACTTAGCAATTAGGTTATTTCCTTGATGATTTATTTCTTCTCCATTGCATTTTTTTACAACATTGAGGTTGAATTGGGTAGATAATTGCAATTAAAATTTTGGCTTGTAAGCGAAAGTGTGAATGGAAGTATTTATATTGGGGGAATTATCTCTAGAATTGTTGAACACTTTCATCTCACCTATAACACTCAAGATTCCTTACCTTATTCTCTTCTTTATGAAACTTTCCTAAAAAATTCAAAATAATTTAAGAAATTGGGTAAGCAATTGATATGGAAAGTTGAGGAAGAATAAGTTGATGAAGAACTTGCCCAAGATCTTGAAGATATTGAGCAAATTAATAATTTGGGACTTGAGGGAGTTAGCCTTAAGGGAGAATAAGAACTAACATAAGCTCTACCCCGTTCCATGCCTCAAAGAAAGAGAGCAAGAGGTCCCTCAACCTTTTAAAGTGTGGATGATGAACCCATTTGTGTTGGAAGTCCCTTTAATCACTTGTCCATTGTGGAATCAAATTTCAATACTCAATTTGATTAAGTAGAAATTAAGCTTAATTGATTTGACTACCGAATGGACCATATTGACTATGACATCCACCAACTTTATGCTTATCATAACATTCAATGTTCTTAGTCTCCTCCTTCTCAGCCTTCTCAAAGTCCTTATTCCCAAGAAGGAGACACTCAAAAAGCTCAAGAGGACTAAGATCCTAGTGTTTAGTTTTTCATGTTTTCTCTTTCTTATTATTATTTAATTTACTTTGTTTTGGTTATTTTTCTTTTTAAATGTTGGACTAGATCTTTATCCTTTTAAAATGTATTAGTTTTAATTAGTTTTTCCATATTTTATGTAGTAAATTTTTTTCTTATTAATACAATTTCCTTTTTTTATGCATTATTATTGCCTTGTCTATCTATTCCTTTTTTATCTTTGCCAAATGGGGAGAAGTTATTTGATTTGTGCAAATTTTGTAGTTGTTACAACTTTCAATTACTATAATTAAAGCTTTCAATTGCTCTAATAGTTGCTCTAGTTGTTACAATATTTGATTATGCTTCCCATACCTTTAAATGTTATATTAAGTACAATGCTTGATTAACATTTAACTTTTGAATGCTCTAATTAATCATTCTAATTGATGAACCTAATTAAGTACTACTCTTGCAAAATAATTTTAAAGATGCACACATTTAGGGGGAGCTATATCATACACACTTGCATTACATATTGCACATATTCACCAATTACAACACTAAGGGGGAGCTACACACTTGTACCATGATTATGCATAAATCTTCATTAAATTGGTTATCAAAATCAAAAAGGGGGAGATTATTGACCTTATGCATGATCAACCTCTCTATTTTGACTTTAACAAATAATTTGAATTTAGTAACAATGTTTGCTAAATGTTGTAGATTAAAATTCTATTTAGAAAGAAGCTAAAATTAATCTTGAAAGCTAACTGAGACTTGAACAAACCAGTAGAGCCAAATGAACAATATTCCGCATTAATTACAAGTCAATTCAAGCATATAGGCAAGACTCACAAGTAACCCTAATGATCGGGAGTCGAATCAAGAGCTAATGGCTCAAATGAGTTCAAGAAAAATTAAGGAGCCTAGATTGCTCTCGATCTCCCCTTACGGTCGTGAGTAGATCATGACGAGTGATCCAGACTATGATTCAATAATTTATCTCATGACTAGGATGCCTTTCTCAAGCCCTCACTATGTTGACTGCTCATGAATGGTGCTTATGCTTGTGACCAACTTGTGAGCATAATAGGATCGATGATTGCTAAAGGAGCCCCAAGACTTAAATGAGCTTGGCTGTTCATGATCCCTTATCATAATTGTTAGCAGCTCATGAGGCACATCACTCAAGTAACCAATTGCAAATTATGACAACCCTTTAGCCCTAACGGTCATATTTTCATGGTTCATAATCATGAGCATCTCCACAAAACTATAAGCATGCCAATTCCTGCAAAAAGTAGAATTGCATTAATTGCAACTCTATAGAGGTTGAAGATGACTTAAATATGCTCCTCAATAGCTCATTTATGATCTCCAAGTATAAAAATAAGTCTTGGAGACTCATTCAAGAGTTATAAACTTTGGTTGTTGAAAAGTTTTCCTTAGCATTCATTAAGCATTCAATATTCTCTTTTATCTTCTCTATATTAAACTACTTTTTTGAGTGTGGGCTGTGTGTTAGATTTAAGTCTCTTCTTCTTCTATTTTTATGGGGTTTTAGAAAAGGGAGTGAAGACTTATTCAAGTGTGAAAGGTTTAAGTGTTCTCCTATTGAAAAAACTTGGGTAATTGGCTAAGAGTAATCCTAAAACTATTGGTTGTAAGGTTAAAGTTTAGCCTAAAATTCAAACTTGTAAAAATCAATCTAAGGGAATAGATTGTAGTAATTCAAAAATCCTAACTCGGGAGAGTTAGGTGGAGAAGTAGGTTTGTTAATAAACCAAACTCTTTAAACTCTTGTATTCAATCTTCTTTAACTCTTTTCTTAAGTTAAATTTGTGTTAAATCACCTCCTAAAATCTTAAAGACCATATTCACCCCTCTAGTGCTATTACAATTCTATTGCTAATATTTATATTATATACTATACATAATGTCTATATATATATACTATCAACAATCAGTACTATAATTTTACCAAATACTTAGTATAGATTAGCTATCAGCCACGAGTTAGCAGCTATCACCTATCAACTATCAATAACAGTTATAAGCTATTAGCAATAGTTTAACCAAATCGACCCTAAAATTTAGTGGAGATATTGAAGCCCTTAAATTTTTCTAGATTGTAATGTCTGTTGCATGCCCAAAATTGACGGTGACTTCCAAAATTTATTCTGATTAACTATCAATAGTATTATTTTTTAATTATGTTTTTATTTTTCTCAGGGCTTGAGGTGATCATACAAATGAATGGGTGGTGGATGGAAATAATACATTTGGTAGACATTTCTTTTATGTATGATATTCATCCATTGTGATATTTCTATTATGTACGAAGTCCTCGCATATTGGTGACTTGTATTTGAAGTCACTGTTACATAATTAAATTTAGTAGCTAACTTCTATGATTAACTACTTATTTTATTGCAAGAATCTTGATCGAAATTTTCAATAATCATTGTGGGGGCAGAAACAATGGAACGAATATCATAGTTTCCATTAAACAAAGCTCAAGAATAAATGGATTATTTTTTCTTATTTTCACAATGAGAGTCAAGCATTATCACCACAAGCAAATAATTAATTATTAATTGAATGAATAATAATTTGTAATTTACTTCTCCAACATTCATGAACAGCCTATCTGCCTCGAGGTCTTTACTCCCAACGACCCAACATGGAACTATCGGGGGAAACAACTTAATCTATTCAGGAACATGGGTTGACACCAAATTAGTGCTAAGCAAATAATTAATTTTTGATAATTCATATGACCATAACAATAATAGCAGTATCAAGAAAGATTATATTATGGATCACCCAATCTATAAGTTGGTATTAAATTATAATATTTTTCTTGGTTTAAAAAACTATATAAAAAAAAAACTGCAAGATAAAACAAGTAAAAAAAAAACTTAAGTTTTGATGATTATGAAGGTAGTGTAAACTTTTCTGAAGTATGAATTTTTTTCCCTTGAATTGCAGATAAAATATTTAATTTTTATCTTTTAGTGTGTGCATGTGTATATAGTTTATTAATTTTGAATTAATATATTAATTTTATAATTATTTATTTTCATAAAATATTTAATACTTTTTAATCCACAACATATATTAATTATTAAAAAGTTCAATGTATACCATAATTCCTGGAAAGATATTGCTAGCTGACATGTTTCCTATGTTTATTATCCCTACTTTAAATTCAAATTTAATGGTTAATTTACTGAAAAAAAAAAAAAAGTGGTTATTGGTTAGCTAGTACAATCTCACCAATTGATTTTGAATCCAATCGTTGAAATTATTTAACTGAGATTGTAGAAATATGACCCACCATTTTTATTTTACAACTACCTATCATGTTAATTAAAAAATCACAGTATGCAAATCCAAACTCTGTAATGCTTGAGTTCAAATGGATTAATTGTTATTTTAATGTCTTAATACTTATCCAATAAAAAATGGCACTTAGAAAAATGGGAAAGGGCATAACTAATATTAAAATTCTTAAAGACAAGTTAAGAAAACTAGTGGTTATAAATTAAAATAAATAATTATTTTTTAATAAAAATATATAATACATGTAAAGTTACAGTGTTCAGTATTAATTTTTGAATAAAAAATACAACATTGATTAAAAAGTAGATAATTTACAGACTTTACTTGAATTAAAATATGTTAGATTAACAAACTTACATGAACAATGTAAGAAATTATAAATTAAAAAATTTACATAAATTATTAAATTGTTACATAATTTAAATTATGCGTATTTATTGAGCGGGTTATGCATTTGTTTCTTTATTTTTATAATTTTATTATTAATAATGTGTTAAAGAACTGCATAAAAAATTAAGTTATGTAATTAAACATGATATTTACATTATCCATCAAATATTTACATAATGAAAAGAAAATCATATTTATGAAGCAAAAGTTCAATTTATTTATTTATGTAAATAATTCACTGAAATATCTAAAAACAATTATCGATGTAAAATTAAATTTTAATAAGCTATTGGTGTTAAAAATTAATGTTTTGATTTTTTTTTTAAAGGCAAAAGGTTAAAAACATTCTTGAATTTTTGTGAAAGAGCACATAACAACTTAGATTTAGTATAGATTTATTGAAGCTCGCAAACTTTTAGAAATTGTCCAAATAGCACTTTTTTTTAACGGCTCTATTTAGGAGACGTTAAACATTAACTATTGGGATTATAAAAGTATAAAAAAAGTCCTTAATATTTTATTTTATACAATTAAGTTTTAAGTATTTTAAAATTCAAAATATTTATTTATTTATTTCTTATTAATTAAAATTTTATTTAAATTTTTTTAGAGTGAAAAATTCTTTTTAAGAAATTAATTATCTTTTAAAATTAATTGATTCTTAAAAAATATTTATTTTAAAGCACATATAACTTGTTTTCTTCAAATAATTTTTAAGGCACAAAAATTATTGGCCAAATTTATTTAAGAGTGTAAAAATCATCATAAAAAAGTATTGATCTAAATTATTTTAAAATATATATATATTTTTTTAACAAATAATTTTAGAGTGTAAAAAATTTAATTCTTATAAAAATTATTATAAATAGAGATAATTTCATAGCAAAGAATGCAAGAAATTCAGCTCTTGACAAGAAAAGATCATCATGATTCAACATTCAAGATGAAAAGCATACCATTTCACAATAATTTTTATAAGAATAAACAATTGTACACTCTAAAATTATTTTTTTAAGAATAAAAATACATAATTTAGAATAATATTGATCAATAATTTTTTTAATGATAATTTTTACACTTTTAAATAAATTTTACCATTAATTTTTATGCTTTAAAATAATTTTTTAGAAAAAAGTAACCTATACTTCAAAATAAATAATTTTCACTACAAAAAAATAGAAAGATTAGCGACTGTTGAATCCGTTGTTAAACAAATCAGCAACAGAATAGTGATGTATACAGCTGGCAGGTAAAATAATAGTTGCTGGCATAATTAGCAATGAAATATTTAGTTTGTCTCAAAGTTTAATGGCAGATTAACGACAAATAAGTTTAACAATGGAAGAAAATCAATCATTATTTTTTAGTCCCAGAATATTTGATCGTTAATTTTTTTGAAAAATTAGAGACAATTATTTGAATCCATCACTAACCTTAATTATTAAAAAAATAAATCATTAATATTTGTAACGTGAAAATGCCTTAGAAGGGTGAATAAGGCTAATTGAAGTTTAGAGGAAAATTGAAAATTTAAAGTGAAAATTAAAGGTAATTTAGGAAGAATGAATGTTAACAAGAATAAGATCAAGAAACAAAAATTGAACACAAAGAATTAAAAGAGTTCAGTTTATCAATCAAACGAACGTCTCCAGCTAACTTATCCACAAGTTAGAATTTTCATTCACACACACCAATCTTATTCCCAAAATTGATTACAAGATGGTATTTTCAATGACTCACACCAAACCTTACAACAATGAGTTTTTTAGGCTCACTAAAAACCTTTTCCCAAGTGTTTTTAAGATTCACATTGATACGATCCACAAAGGGTTAATTTATGAAGTTTACATATCAATATAGTGAAGTACAAAGCTTGGATAAATTTTTGGCTTATTTTCTATTTTGGAGTCAATAAGGAAGATTCAAGAAGATTCTAAAAAATATTAGAAGATTCAAGGATATTCCAAGTCAAAGTCAACAAGTCAAATTCAAAGTCAATGGTCAACATCTAACTTGACATGTGACATGGCATGCTTCAAAACATAGTTGTCATTAGTTGTTTGTATAGTTGTCATGAGTTGTCAATTTGACTTTTCAATGTTTAGTTGTCATGAGTTGTCAATTTAACTTTTCAAATCTTAGTTGTCATTAGTTGTTATATTTTTGAAGGGATCCTATTTAGTAAAGGATTTTCCTTTATATGTGTCTTTAGGAATAAGTAAGAAAACCTATTTCTTAAAGGATTAGGATGTTTACATGCCTATATAAAGGTCATATCAATGTAGTACAAATTAGAACAAGTTTAATCAATTAAATTTCAATTCTTGTGAGGTTAAAGTTCTTCTCTTTTGTTCTTAAAAGAACTTTAATGAATTTATCAAGTGAAGGCTTGGTATATTCAAACCTAGTTTAATTTAGACTTAAAATTGACTTTGTTAATCTTAGGTTTATATTAACAACCTTTAATTCTTTATAATTAAGGTTCTTAAGTGCAGGTTGTTTAAGGGTCTTGTTGGGAATTAAAGTTTCTTTTTGCTTGATTTATGAACGATCATTGGCAAAGTTATCAAGATTAAATACGGGTTTGGTACAAGTTAACCAAGTTCATATCACACACTTAACCCTTTCCACAAAAATTTTCAAAGCTAACTTAAAACCTTTAAAACAAGTTATTTTTCAAGGATCATCAACAACCCAATGAGAAAGAACCTCACTACCCACTTCTTCAACCCCAAAGAATTTGTAAAAAAGAGAATCTTAACTCTATTACTTGCCCAACTCTCACAAGAATGGTATACACAAACTCAATAAGATTTTGTTTACAAACAAAGAATATTCAAAAGGAAAATATGAAAGAAACCATTATATAGCTCAATGATTGTTACATAATAAATTTGTTCCTCAAAGTCTCTAACTCTTCAAATGATACCTTTGATCTTTTATTTATCGTGGAGGGGCTAAAATATGGTTGTTAGAGCTTTGATATTTATCCCCAGAAAACCTCTATTTTTTTTAATGTTTCTTTCACTTTTTGTAAGAGAAATAGTGCTCATGGTTGTGATGGGAGGTGTCACGATCGTGACCTTTAGTTTCATAGCTGTTGGAGCTTTAAAAAATAGCAATAAGTGAAATATTAAACCAAATTAAAATACACACTTAAACACACATATTAGTAAATTAAAATTGATTGTTAAAGTCAAAACCTAACTAATCATTAAGGAATCATGTCAACACTTAAAGTTCAATTTAAACAATCCATTTAGGAATGCTTTTAACAGATTTTAAATTAATTTAAAAGCCCAACAACAAATGCTCTAAAATATCATTTTGAAGTTAACAAATCAAAGGAACATAAAACTATATTAGGATTAAAATCTTTTGAGAGAAATCATTTCATAAAGGAGTTTCCGACTTCAAATCAGTGTGTATAATGGAAAGCTATCAATGTAAATAATCCAAACCCACTAAAATGTGAAAATACAAATCTCTTTAACCTTACTAATAGGCAATTCACAATAATCACTATGCTTAATTAGGGTTAAGAGATTATCCCTTAAATACTCAAAAAACCATACAAACACGTTGTCTATTAGGACCTAAATGCTTAAAATGATCAAAAAGCTTTAGAACACATTTTTTTCATCAGCTTCTCCATCTCCAATATGTTGCAAGATGATTATCTCATGCATGGTAGCTTCACTATAGTATTGAGCACTTTTTTGTTAGAGAAGATAAAAGTCCGAGAACAAATCAATTAATGGCAACAACTCTAGAAATGGAATTTAAAGTGATGATTGGCAATAAAATCAAATGGACAAACACACCGAAAGAGTAGACTAGACAATGCCAAGAAGATGATTAGCAATGGAGGTTTTTGCTCCAATAATAAAAAAAATTTTGGATAAGGAGTTGGTTGTGGTTTTTCTTTTATTCTTCTTTTTGATATTAGAAAAATTAAAATTTGATTAGAAAAAAAAAACTAAACAATCCATTCAAATTTCTCAAAAACAAAAAACACTAAGAACCCATTACGTAAAATTTCATAATTCAAATTCATAAAAGATAGCAATAACTAATACAAATTGCAAATACTTGTAAGACTGAGATCATATCCAAGCCATGCTCCACACTATTTTTTTTATTCAACTACAAAATATAAAGGGAAAATATACAAATGATTTATCGTAGGAAGAGAATTGAAAAATTGAAAATAAAAAATTAAATGAGAGCTTTGATTGGGTACCAAAAATTGGTCATGAAAGTAGGAAAGTGAACTATCCAAGAAAACATAGTCCTTGAAAAAAGACGAGTATAATCTGGAAATTGAAAAGGGTAGAACATAGAGAAAAAAGAAATAAAGGGGAAATAAAGAAAATAAGTTATGGGTATTCTTAATAAAAATTCCTTAAAAAAAGTTAAAAGGGAAAAGAGTCTTAAATTTTGTTGCCCTCTACTTCAAAAAGAAAATTTTTTTATTGCCCGCTATTTTTTATTCTTTTTATGACCGAGGCACATTATATTAGCGACCAAATTAAACTATTATTGTAATTGACAACAATTATTTACAACCAGTTAAAAATACATTCACTAAACTTATAGAGACCAGTTTTCTTAATGGTCACTAATGAATAGTTTTCTTGTAGTGCTTTCTAGACTCACTCAAAACCTTTTCCCAAGTGGTTTTAAGGTTCACACTTAAACCTTTCCATAAACATTTTTAAGGCTAACTCAAAACCTTTACAACAAGTTATTTTTTCAAGGATCAATAACAACCCAACGAAACCTCGCTACTCATTTATTCAACTCTATCACTTACCCAATTCTCATCATAAGGGAATTGTAAACTCCCAATTTTGAGATAATAAAATATAGATGTGACAAAGGACACCAATGATAAAAATGTTATAAGTAGGTCTTCAACACTTGAAGTTTGAAACCTTAAAAGTTTAAAAACTCAAAAGTTTGAATACGTTTTTAGAAAGAGTTTCATTGGTTTTTTAAGGACCTAATTGTAATATTTTTTAAGACCTAATTGGAAATTTAATTTCTTTCAGGAGTCTTTTTATAATTAAAAGTTAAAAAAATTAGAATTATGCAATTCCGGTCAGAATTACGTGTTTTCCATCTGTTTTTTGTATTTTTACAGAAAATTAAAATATTTTTCTTGAATTTTGATTGGCTAAAATTTTTTTTCTTAAATTTATTTTTGGGAATTATCTAATTCTTCAGGAAATAAAATTGGAACTCTTTAGCATGTAAGACATAGGGTTTTTTGGTTTTTTTAATCTATAAAAAGAGAGCTTAGGCTCTTGGAAAAGAAAAATAGGAGGAAAAAAAGATTCTCAATCCTCAACATTCTTTTCTGCCATTTTGGCTCTCTTCTTCCTAAGGATCTCTAGACTTTTCTTTAGGCAGTACAAATGTCACGATGCAAATCGGGGAGTTATGACTAGCGCTAAGGAACGAGAATTCTTTCAAATCCGGAATCTATAGCAAGCTTTAAAAATAAAATCATGCAATAAATAAATAAAAATACACCAGAATTAAAAATTAAATCGATATAAAAATAAATACTTAATGTCATATCATAAAATAAAATATTTTACACAATATTCAGAGAAAGGTCTCTTTCATGAAAACAACATTCTATTGATACAAAGCACTACTACTGTAGTTTTCTAGAATATAATAAAAGTTTAGATAAATGATTTGTATAATTTAGTCGGGGCTGAAGAAGTCCGGCGTAGAGGTCTACTACTGAGATTTGATGACAAAGAATGTCCTGAAAAAAATATTGAGGGGAGTCAGACCTCACTGAGTGAATTATTATAATATATATACATATAATCTAAAACATATACAATCAGGCATCAATATATATATATATATATACACACACACACACATTTCACACAGATGCTAAAATCCAGTTTTATATATATTGAAATGCAGAAAACATTTATTTAAGTGAAGGATCAAATAGAACCCTAAAACAATCGCAACCTCAAACAAATATCTCACTAGTCACGCAGGCTTACTTAATTCCAAATAAATTCTCTTATTCCATTTTGGACAGTAGACTGGCCCCGAGACACTAAGTCAACCGAGCTCCAGCAGTCTTACTATCAGTGTGATTGGCCTTGAGACACTAGGTTAACCGAGCTCCTGCAATCACATCCATTCTCAATAATCGATCAATCAAATGTCAACTCAATTGATTTAATAACTCAACCCTAAAATCTATCGCACTAGTACGTACACAGTCCTAGTAAGCCCACTAGGTAGCTCATTTTATCGATATCCTTCATATAAACTTAATAATGATTAAAATAATAAAAATGCATAATTTAAATGTAATAGTATCCATTCATAGCAAAAAATACCCATAATATATAGAAAATATACCAATTGTACACTAGAGATATACTAAAAATATTCTAAATATATAAGCCATATATGTACCAAAATAATCATAAATATACTAGAAATATGCCGATTGCATAATAGGAATATATCAAATATATATACGTCACATGTATATTAAAATATACCAAAAAAATAGTAAAAATATACCAAAAATATATTTTACATTTAAAGAAATATTCATATTCAATTTCATTATAAAATTCATGGATGCTAATTTTTATGCATTCTACATGCAATGCATATATAAGATAATAACTCACAAGTTTGTGCTCCTAGAGACTGGTTCGACGGGCCCGGTCCGATAGGGCTCGGTTTCGGCGTAACTAGAAAATAAATAATAGTAACAAATCATAATAAATTCCTAACTTATACTTTTAAAAGAGATTCGATCTTGGAATACAAAAGTCAGACAAACACAAAAATTCATGATCGACCCGACGTCATGTTTTATGAGAATTCTACCAAAAATTTGGTAGAACATCTTTTGTAAAACAAACATCTCTGTACTAACAAGTAGAGCTGATCATGCATGGAAAACACACTTTTAATACCACAAAGCTCAACACCTTAGGTTGGGACCCCGAACTACACAAATTCCCAACCGAGGTTCACAATTCACCAAAAATCAAATAAAATAATAAATATACTTAAAATCATTAAATTCCACAAATGTCCACAAAATACCCAAATATAATATATTTTAACATTAAGACACTAAATACAATTATTTTCACAACAATTAAATAAAAATCTCAAATATTAATATAATATTAATGAAAATCAAAATTTTCAATAATTCAACATAAAATAGTAAAAATTCACCTTTATATATTCAAATAGCTTAAATATATATTAAAAGTAATTAAAAATCCATTGTAAATAATATATTATTTGAATATAATTTTTAAAAATTAGTATTAATTAGTTAAAAATAGTAAATAATTTATAAAAATCATTTTAATACCCTATATAATTCTAAAATCATCTAAAACACAATATTTAACTATAATTTCCACAAAATTACACAATTAACTCATAAATACAAAATTCACATAATATAAATAATTTTCTCAAAAATTATATTAATTCACCAAAAATTATTTTAATAATTCTTAAATTATTAACTGAAATTACTAACACTAATTTAACTAAATTTCCATTAAAAATAATTAATTAACATAATTATCAAAAATTCAATATTTAATATTAAAATAATAAAAAATTACCCATAATTCAAATTAATTCAAATAAATAAATAAATAATATATTTTTGAGAAGCTAAAGTTGCCAAGATCAACATTTGTGAAGCAAGAATCCATGAATCAATCAATATCAAGTTCAAAAAAAAAAAATAAAAAACCCTAAAATGTATAAACTAAAAATTAAAGATATTTAAAAATCGAAGAGATTTGAGCTCAAACGGAGCTCGGAAATAAATTCACTAGAGTTAGAGCATTCAAAAGAGACTGAGATGAAGTCCAATGGTGGCTAGAATCCTCACCGGTGTTGATGGAAGCTTCTCTTGGTCAAGCTTCATTTCTGGCACTCTAACATTGATTCAGCGAGTTAAAGGTGGCGGGGAGGTGGAGGAGGAAGGGAGGAGTTGATGGTGGTGAGTGGTAGTTGTGGCTGGTGGTCCGGCATGGGTGGAGGGCACTGCACAGACAGTGAGAAGAAGAAGAAGAAAAAAAAAAGGAGCTTTGACCCAATTTGACTTTTCTATTTTTTTATTTAATTATGAAATTACTAAATTGCCCTTCAATAATAATAATAATAATAATAATAATAATAATAATAATAATAATAATAATAATAATAATAATAATAATATTATTATTATTATTATTATTATTATTATTATTATTATTATTATTATTATTATTATTATTATTATTATTATTATTAACAATAATAATAATATTATTATTAACTTTACTAGTATCAAGTAATTCCACATAAAATAAATTATTTTACATAAACAATTTCTTAGAATAAAATATATAAATAATATTAGCGAATATCAATAATAATATACAAATAAAATTTAAAATTATTAACACTGCATATTCTAAAATAACTTAATATTATTTAAAATACAAGATCATTACAACAAAAAAATTATTTGTGATTTATTGGTACGAGATTTTTGAGAAGAAGAATAATAAGTTTTAAAGGCCTACTAAAAAATAATGGTGATCTTACTAGTCTGAGGAGCAATTTATTCAGCATCTATAAGCATGATCTTCTCCCTACATTTTTTATTATTTTTATTGAATTTCACTTGAATTTATTTTTACTATAATTTTATTCATTAATCATTGTTTTATCCTTTCTGTGATGGTGATTATGGTGGAGATTACATGATGATCATATTTGGAGGACCAAATTCATAGAGGTCCATGGAATGCCATGGATGGAACCTAGTAGCTAAATGTAGTTTCTAGGTTTTTTTTATTTAATTGTCTTATTTTTATTTATTTTTGGGATTGTATTAATTCTTTTTTTTATTATTCTCAATAGTTCATTATAATAGCCCCAATAGTGGGAATAATGAAATTTGGTGTATGTGCTTGTGTGTTTTATTTTAAGTAATTGGTTAGTAAAATTAGGGTTTTTATTCAGAAATTAATTAAAATTAATGGCTATAGAAATTATTAGGTTGTTTAATTAAAATTGAATTAGATTTAAGTTGATAGAATTATGGTTGCCTACTAATTGTTTTGGATATTTTTATTATTTTTGGGCTTGTTTATTTATGTCTATATGTTTTAGGCCCTAGGTCCACATTAAGCTTTAGCCTATTTAAATTTAGGTATTTTTTTAGGTTTAATTAATGAAAATGCATCTTTAGGCCCATAATTAATTAGATTTAGGGTAGAGATAACTGATGCCCATTTAGTTAATTAGATATAGGCCCACCTAATTTAATTTAATTTAATTTAATTAATTTAGACTTAGCCCATTTAATTTAAGTTTTTTCATAATTTGTAGATTTAAAATCATTCTAGAAATAAAACATGTAGAATTAGGCCCATTAATTTAAATACTTCATAATTTGTAGAATTAGGTTTATTTTTAGAATTAAAATAAATAGACTTAGGTTCACTAAATTAAAATTAAATAGGAATTAGGCCCATTAGACTTTAGACTCACCTGTAAATTAAAACATATAAATTTAGCCCATTTAATTAAAATCAATGTAGATTAGGCTAAGCTAGGGATTGTGATTTAATGAATGCATTATTTACATGTATTTTTTATGACTAGTTTGCCTGGAGTTGATTGTTTTAATAAGGGTTTATATGAAATTGCATGTAAATAAAGAGTAAGATAGTAATTCATAAAGTAATTCTAAAAGAATACTAGACGGAAAGAAGTTGGTATTTCGTACCTAGAATCTCCTTGTTATGGTGTTAGCTTTCTTTTAGAGAATCGAGTACCACCTTTTTCAATTTGTCCTAATTATTACCCTGGGTGGTGACTCCTTATCTCCACGCCATGTCTTTGTGATAGTGGTTAGTATGTTCTCTAGAGCCCTGAGCTCAAACAATGTCACGGTTGCTAAGATCTTGGGCACGTGCTAAACCTTACCGTTTATAGTGGTAACTCCATTGGGGATAGGAAACACTGATTCTACTTGTGTTCTTTAGAATTATTTTATTCTTACATTCATTCTGCATGTCCCTATTAATCGATGGCGTCGATTTATGGTTCCATGATTCCACTAGCTTCATGGGATTGTAAATTGGCTAACCATTACTCTTAACCTTAACTTAGTTCAAGAGAGATTACCGGGCTCATCTGACCAGAGTCTGTAACCCAAGTCCTAAAAGGGGGTAGTTTTCTCTTGAGTTTGTAAAGGATGTTGGGCCCCTCTGACCTTGGCTTATAACTTAAGTCTTAAAAGAGGGCATCTTGCTAAGGGAACTTTAACTTTTCCACCAGACTCAGCTCATGTACTAGCTTAGTAACTTCCTTTAGGATTACCTAAATTGCTTGTGAATGTTGTCGTTAGGTATTTGTATCTATAAAGGGTTAAGCCCATAATTTAGAAGCCTATCAAGACTAATAAAGATTGGGCTATGCTTTTATACATAGAAATACTATTTCTATGCTTTACTACTTTAAGAGATTTGGCATGTGCATCAGTTCTTTATATCCCATGTTAATATTAAGGCCAAGACAAAAAAATCCTATGAAAAGAGACTCGCCATTGAATACGTGTGTGGGAGTAATAAAGCTGGAAGGATGTATATACTTGACTTGATTATTACTTGTTACTTGTTGCATAGTATGTGTATCATGCATACATGCATTACATGCATCATACTAATAATTTATCTTTTAGCCATCATAGATTCATCCGAGTCTTCCTGTGTTTGGAAACAGAGTAGTAGTAGATTAGTGAGAACTGATTTAAGTCCAAAATCAACAGCTAAAGAGATCCTTCATAGTTTGGAAAAGAGCCCTATCAACCCGCTTTACTTAGAAGCTACACCAACTTAAATAGAAGACATGGAACAACAAAGAGGAAACTGGACCCTAGGGGACATTAAAGGAGCATTGATGGATAACATGAGAGTAATGATGCAAGATGAACTAAGACAAGCCCTGGCTGCATTAATGACACCACCTACAGTTGCACCTACACCTGTTGTTGCAATTCCACCTGCTACTATTATAGAAGATCCACCTGCTGGGGGGTAACCATTGAATGCTACAAGGAATGTGCCTATTGTGGAAATGAAATAAGAGGATATAGAGAACCTTTTGGTAAAGAAAGCCAAGAAAGAATCACTTGAGCAAGTTCAAGAGTTGGAATCCAAGCAGATGAAAGCACTAACTTAGAAGATGTCTAAAATGGAAGAATTGATGAGAGGACAAGGCATCGGACATTCATTTGAATTTGATGATTTAATGCAATTTAAGGAAGATAAGTTGCCTGATAAGTTCAAGATGCTACAATTGCAGAAGTTTAATGGTAATGGAGACCTAAGGATCTACCTTAGTCAATATACAACTACTATGAGCACCACTAAGGCTCATTTGCCTATAGTTACTAAGTTTTTTGCACTATCCTTAGAGGCTATTGCTATTAATTGGTATCATAGGTTGGAGAAATCTATCCGAGAAAATTGGAGAGAGTTATGCACTGCTTTTATGAAATAATATAACCACAATACCATGCTTGAAGTGTCTATTAGGGATTTAGAATTGACTAAGCAGAATCCTAATGAATCATTTTTAAATTTTTTGATTAGATTTATGAATAAGACATGATTAATGAAGAACAAACTGGCTAAAAATGATTAGGTTAGGATGATAGTCTGAAATGTGTTGCCTAATCTTGTTGAGAGGTTACAAATGATGAACCCTAAGACATTCGTAAACCTTTATGACGATGGGTTGCAAGTTGAGGAGATTGAGAATGAGAAAAAGAGGATTGTTAAAAGCAATAGAGCAAGAAACTACCCAATTAGGGGCATACAATAAGGAAGCACTAATCGGATTGTGGAAGTGCATGTTGTTTAACAACCAAGTAGATTCTCTAATTTTAACCAACCCTTGTCAAAAGTCCTAAAGCCCCTAATGCATAAGGGCTTACTTCAACCTTTACCTAATCCAAACCTAAACACCTCAGGCTATAACCCAAACAAGCACTACAAATTCCATCAAAACCTCCAACACTCCACAAATAACTGTATCTGCCTCAAACATGAAATCCAAAACCTTTTAGATTCTAGAAAGATCATCAGACCCTGAAAACCAAAAAATTAGAAATAATTCTTTCCTAAACTACCAAATTGTATCACCCCTAGCTACCATGATGATTAACTCAAGAGTTAGTGAGGAAGAAGTGCAACTCCTTTGAGGACCTAAACCTTAAAACAAAAGAAAAATCTCTTAATGCCCTAAAAAATGAGGAAGGAGCATAAGACTTATTGGGTCAGCCTTCAATCAAGTTTGACTATAAGGTGTTGTACACTAAAGTACTTTCTTTTGACATACCCTTTGAGTTAATTGTGCCTACAGGATAGGGTGATGAGTTTGATGATGAGAAGTTGCTAGACAAGGAAGAAACATGCACAGTGGAGGTACAGAAAGATGAATTCATAGAGACTATTGACAAGAAGATGCAATAATAGTTGTTATGTCAGCCACATGAAGGATAACCATAATGAGACCCAACATCCCTAGCATCTAGAATAGGAAATAAATTTTGTTTTTTTATCTTCTTTGAATAAAATTTTAGTTTCTTTAGAACTTGTTTTGTTTTAGTGATCAATGATATGAATTCTAATTATGCTTACTTATGTAATGTACCTCCTAATGGTATTGTGCATTATAATATTGATTGCATCTACATGTTTAACATAAATTCAATTCAATTAGATTCATTCAGCATGGGCACAAATGTAAATTCAAAGAACATCCAATATATCACATAATGTAACTTCTGAATATAGGAAATTTGAGGAAAAAATAAAAAGAATTGAAAATAAAAAAAGATGAAAAAATAAGGAGAGAGAAAAAGAAAAAAGAACAGTAAGGTAAAAATTAAAGAGAAAAAATTTAAGACTAACTAATAATAAGAGTTGTATCATGTAATGTAACAAATGTTCTCATTTTTTACCTAATGAATGATTAAAATTGAATTTGAAATTTTTGTTCAAATATCGCATATTCATTTTTATCATACTGCATAAGTATTTGAATGGAAAGACAATACATAATGAAAGCTAAATCAGAGCTATGAGATCACTATTTTAGTTATGTTTTCTTTTTTACCACCCCTTTTATGATTTTACTTATAAGTCTAATGTCCCTTTATACTTAGAAAATTTAAGTGGCTCAATAACTTGCATTGCAACTTTGGCTTTATAACTAGCATCAGTCATTGCATCAACATTTAGCCTCATATTCTGCTCAAGAGTCCTTCAAAGTGCAAATCTAGTTGATTTCATCATCAAGAACTCACTTCAGTCAGTTTGCCCACTCCTCTACATTTTTAATGTATGAGATTGCGACTAATAGGGTTAGTAAGTCAAAGGATCAACAACAACAATGAATGAACTAGGCCTCTTGTACAAGAAAATGAAAAAAAAACTACTAGAATAGCATGAATGAATCTAAAACAAAACTGGGGGAAAATGTAATTTTAGGGGCAAATTACAAAATAGTAAGTCTACATTCAAAGAGCGAAGATGGAACACTGAAGTATAAGAGCTAGTATAAGAGATTTCGGGGCAGAAAGAAGCATATAAATACATCTGGTATCATACAACAAAAGTAGTAACAAAAAGAAAAGTTCAACAGTGCATTGGTCAATCACAAGCTCTATTGTAAAGCCATGAACCCCACTTGCTAGCCTGGTCATCAGTCTAATGAACTGTATTGGAAGCTCTAACATCAGAAGAACTAACAGTGAAGCATTCATTGCTTAAACTTATAGGCTATTGATGAGGCACCTCATTCTTACACTCCAAGATCAACAACATAGCTCTGTTCCAAATAGGAGACCTATTAGGACCATGCAAGTCATACATAACATGCATACATTTGTTGTGAAATACTTACTTTGCATAATAAAGTCCTTAAGCCTAAGTGAGATTGTTCAAATACTTTGCTACTAATATTCAAAATTAATGTTATAAAAGTGTAGAAAGGTATTCAAAATGTTCACATATAAGAGAAAAGGGTAACACTATCAAGTAAACTTGATGCTCAATGGGACTTTAGACATCATGAGTCTAAAGGCCCATCCAATAAAGGAATATCATCGATAGTGATACTTGTAAAAGCATCATCCTAGTAACCTTAAAAGGCTAGATAGGACATTCAAGCTCTCAAATTCAACATCCATCTCTATAGCCTCATATGGAGAATCATTTAGAACATTTCTCTATAACATTTAGACTAGTGTAAGGTATGTAATATGATGATGAGAAGGTCCAAGAAGTCAGTAATACATTTTTTGGCCATATAAAAGGAAAGAATACACTCAAAACTTAAAGTGAATGCACTCTAAAAAAATTATTTGATCATGAAATAAGATCTCTAACTCCTGAACCTTTTTTTTGTAGATGTCAATAAAAGGAATGAAGCCCTTTGCCATAACATTAATGAGAATGGTGGAAATATAAATACAACCCAAAGCCATAACTTCAATGGTGGAGTATCATGACCTTCATGATTAGAGACATCATTACTGACAAAATGCATAAGAATAACATAAGAATGCATAAGAATAACATTGCATTTTAACAAATTTTATTTACTTGCAAATAGACCATACTAACTTATGGTATTTTGTGCAGGAAAAAATAAAAAAGAATGAAGAAGAGGAAAGGAATTGATACATTAATAAGAATGGGACAGATAGCAAATACCAAATGCTCATCAAGATAATAAAAAGGGAAGTAACATAACTCTCTTTCTTTAAATTATGTAATAAAGTACCATCTCAATCATAAAATTCACAAATTGAAAGTAAATTCATCCACTTCATAAGATCATGTGCGAAAAGCCTATCTCATGACCTTTGAGCATAATGGCTTTCTTTTATTAGCCTCGTAGAATTCAGATGAGCAATTAATAGTTTTGTGCTAAGAGTTTATAAACTCTAATCAATCTAATGCTTGCTTTGAACCCAAATGAGGGGAAGAAAATGCAAAAACAAAATTTATGGACATGAAGCATAAATTGCTTGAATTTCAAAATATTATTTTAGTCTTTCAAATGATAAATGTGCATATAATCTACTCCAATGCTCAGAAATGAGTACAAGTACAAAATCCCTTAACAGTATCCACATTGAGTAATTCAAGAAATTTAGGAGAACACTAAGAGGAGAATCGAAATACGAGCAAGCATAATTTACTCTAATGCTCATAAATGAGTAAGAGTATTAATATGAAACCTCTAGTGGTATCCATACTGATTAATATAAGAAAGGTGGGGGAATATTAAAAGAGGACCATTCCATAAACTGCTCTATTTACTCTAATGCTCTATAAGAGTATGAGTATCCAAATGACATTTCCAATGGTATTCATGCTGAGTAATTTGAGAAAGGCAAGGGAATACTCAGATAAGAAGAAAAGAACAAAAATAACTCAAAGATTATTTTGATACTTAAAATTCAATCTATTTATGCTCAAATTTTCTTAAGTTTTGTTTAGCAAATTCTCCTTAAAATTAGGTATGGAAGTAAACTCTTCACTTGGTAAAATATATGCTCTCAGTATAGGATGGTTAATGATGCCTATGACCTTTGTAAATGGCAAATAAATGATAGTCATGAAAATAAAAAATAATGAGATTCATTGAGTGCACGCTATCTCATGAAAAAGTGATGAATTTTCTCATGAATTCTTAATATTATAATGTATTTTTGTACATTCATCATGATTGAAACTAACTTCAATAAGTCTATAGGAATTGCAAATCCAAAAGGAAGTGCACCTAAGTTGCAGAGTTAGTCGACACAACAAAATTTAAAGCCAGTCAGCATAAAGAATTCAAAGCATTCGACTCAAACAACCAAAGATAAAAATCGCAAGCAATTATGGATTGTAGCATTATAAGCAAGTAATGAAAGGACTGTAGTCAATTTACAAGCAATTATGGATTGTAGCATCAAAGACGAGCAAGGAGAGGGTTGTCGTTAATTAAAATTAGTGAATAGTTATGGACTGTAGCATTATTAAAGGTGAGCAATGAAAGGATTGCAGTCAATCTACAAGCAATTATGGATTATAGCATCATAAGTGAGCAATGAAAGGATTGTAGCCAATTCGCGAGCAATTATAGACTATAGCATCAAAGGTGAGCAATGTAAGGGTTATAACTAATTGTGAGCAATTTTGGATTGCAGCATCATCGGTGAGCAATGAAAGGGGTTGCAGTTAATCGAGAGCAGTTACAGACCATAGCATTATCAAAGGCGAGCAATGAAAGGATTGTAGTCAACTTACAAGCAATTATGGATTGTAGCATTAAAGGCGAGCAATGATAGGGTTACAGTTAATTAAAATCAATGAACAGTTATTGACTGTAGTATTATCAAAGGCGAGCAATGAAAGGATTGTAGCTAATTTGCAAGAAGTTATGGACTGTAGCATTAAAGGTGAGAAATTAAAGATTACAGTCAATTTGTGAGTAGTTATAGACTATAGCATCAAAGGTGAGCAATGTAAAGGTTGTAGCTAATCACGAGCAATTATGGATTGCAGCATCATCGGTGAGCAATGAAAGGGTTGCCGCTAATCACGAGCAATTATGGATTGTAGCATCGATAAGCAACGAAAGGGTTACAGGTAATCGTGAGTAGTTATGGACTACAACATCATCAGTGAGCAATGAAAGGGTTGCAGCTAATCGTAAGCAATTATGGATTATAGCATCATCAGTGAACAATGAAAGGGTTGCAGCTAATCACAAGCAATTAGGGATTGTAGCATAATCAGTAAGAAATGAAAGGGATAAGGGAAATAAAGAATGAATTGGCAAAAGGTAAAATATAAAAGAAATCAACACTACACGACTGAGGGTAGTGTATTCCTACCCAGACTATATGACTAAGTATAGTTGACATTGTACGATCGAGTGCAATGTGTCATTTCAATTTAGACTATACAATCAAGTGTAGTCGATTGTATGACCGAGTGCAATGTGTCAATTCAATTCAGACTATACGACTGAGTGTAGTTAACATTATATGACCAAGTACAATACACCTTTGTAATTCAGACTATACGTCTGAGTGTAGTCGACATCATATGGCTGAGTATGATGCATCCTTTTAATTAGACTATACGACCGAGTGTAGTCGACATTGTATGACTGAGTACAATGTACCTATTTTAATTCAAAATTTATGACCGAGTGTAGTTGACATTATCCGATAGAGTACAATGCACTTCTTTTAATTCAAACTATACGTCCGAGTGTAGTCAACATCATATGACTGAGTATGATGTATCCTTTCAATTTAGACTATACGTCCGAATGTAGTCGACATCATACGATCGAGTATAATGTATCCTTTCAATCAGACTATACAACTGAGTATAGTTGACATTATATGACCAAGTACAATGTACTTATTTGAATTCAGACTATACGACCGAGTGTAGTCGACATTATACAACTGAGTACAATGAATCTTTCCATTTAAACTATACGACCAAGTATAGTCGACATTGTATTATCAAGTAAATGTACCTATTTCAATTCAAACTATACGACCGAGTGTAGTCGACATTGTATGACCGAGTACAATGTATCCTTCCATTTAGATTATATGACCGAGTATAGTCAACATTGTTTGACTTAGTACAATGCATCCTTCTAATTCAAAATGTACGACCAAGTATAGTCAACATTATACGATCGAGTATAATTTATCCATCCAAACCAATACTATACGTCCGAGTATAGTTTTTCCTCATATTTTTTAAGTTTATGCCTAGTGTTGTACGACAACACAAGCATTCATCGTGAACTGATAATTACTTCTAAGCATAAACCTCAAGAAGTATAGGTAAGTACTCAAACTTTGTTCTTAAGAAATTGTGTGCTTATTTGTTTTGCCATAATTTGTTAAGCAAATAGCGACAAAGGGGGACAACTGTAAACACCCGATTTCGGGATAATAAAATATGGATGTGATAAAGGACTCTGATGATGAAAATATTATAAGTAGGTCTTCAACACTTGAAGTTTGAAACCCTAAAAGTTTGAATATGTTTTTAAAAAGAGTTTCATTAGTTTTTTAAGGACCTAATTGTAATACTTTTTAAGACCTAATTGGAAATTTTAATTTCTTTTAGGGTTCTTTTTGTAATTAAAAGTTAAAAAAAGATCAAAATTATAGAATTTCAATCAAAATTATGTAAATATGATCGGAATTACACGATTCTGGTCGGAATTATGTGTTTTCTGTCTAGTTTTTGTATTTTTATAAAAAATAAAAATATTTTTCCTGAATTTTGATTGGCTAAAAATTTTTTTCTTAAATTTATTTTTGGGAATTATCTAATTCTTTAGGAAATAAAGTCCTTTTAAAATTGGAACTTTTAGTATGTAAGACCTAGGGTTTTTTGGTTTTTTTATCTATAAAAAGAGAGCTTAGGCTCCTGGAAAAGAAAAAGTGGAGGAAAAAAAAAGAGATTCTCAATCCTCAACATTCTTTTCTACAATTTTGGCTCTCTTCTTCCTAAGGATATCTAAACTTTTCTTCAGGCAGTATAAAAAATTCTTTGTGATTTATTGGTAAGAGATTTTTGAGAAAAAGAATAATAAGTTTTAAAGGCCTACTAAAAAATAATGGTGGTCTTACTAGTCTAAGGAGCAATTTATTTAGCATCTATAAGTATTATCTTCTCCTTAATTTTTTTTATTATTTTTATTCAATTTCAATTTAATTTTTTTTTATAATTTTATTCACTAATCATTGTTTTATCCTTTTGTGATGGTGATTATAAAGGATATTACATGATGATTATAATTAGAGAACTAAATTCATAGAGATCCATGGAATGCCATGGATGGAACTTAGTAGATAAATGTAGTTTCTAGGTTTTTTTTTTTAATTTAATTGTCTTATTTTTATTTATTTTTGGGATTTTATTAACTTTTTTTTTATTATTCTCAATAGTTCATTGTAATAGCCCCAATAGTGGGAATAATGAAATTTAGTGTGTGTTCTTATGTGTTTTATTTTAAGTAATTGGTTAGTAAAATTAGGGTTTTCATTCAAAAATTAATTAAAATTAATGGCTATAGAAATCATTAGGTTGTTTAATTAAAATTGAATTAGATTTAAGTGGATAGAATTAGGGTTGCCTATTAATTGTTTTATTTTATTTATTTATGGTCACTTTAATTAAATTAGGGTTTTTAGAAAAGTTAAATTAATTATTTGATCTTTTATTTGATTGTTTAGGATATTTTTATTGTTTTTGGGCTTGTTTATTTATGTTGTTGTGTTTTAGGCCCTGGACCGGGTAGAATTGTATAACCATAGTCTCTAAGGACTTAGTATAGAGTAAGTAGGGTGTTAAACACTGGAAATTGGGGAATTTTACATTAACCTCTTAGAATTAACTGATTAGAATTTTATATTAACCAATTAGTTATTCAGATGGATAGGTAAAACTAAGTCAAGATAATAATTGAAACTAATTAAGAAATCTAATAACTACTAATATACTATAATACTAAACAGAAATAAAAAGCAAATATATATATATATGTATGAAAATCACAATTCATAATATAAATGAAAACTTATAAAAGATTATCATAAAACATATTGATTGAAAATTAGTGCGTATAATCTTTAAAAGCAACTCTTGTTGTTAGATTAAAGTAAAGTCCCTAAAAGTAACTCTTGTTATCAATTAGAAGTATTTCCTCTTACAGTATACAAGCTCTCTTGGTGTATTGTAAAGATGAGATAAAATCATAAATCACATTATACCAATAAATCCATAAAAGCAACTCTCGTTGTCAATTAAGGATATTCCCGTCTAGAGTCTACAAGCTCTCTCGGTGTATTGTAGAGATAGACAAGGAAATCACAAGTAAATCTACTAAATGTTTCCCTTAAGATGAATTCCTTATTTCCAAGTAAATCCAATTCTTAAGTAATCTCAATTATACATCCACCAAATTACACCAACTCTCGTTGTAAATAATTCAATTAAAATAAGTTACATATGATGATCAATCATAAATAACTTAATTAAGCACTAATTGAAATTAAATCATAAACAAGATAAGATAGAAAATGTAGTTCTTATTTAATTCATCATTGCAATTCTCAAATGAGACTTAGCCAAGAAACATAGTTAATGAACAATAAAAGAAGAAGAAAGAGAATTGATAAAACCCTTTTCACTAAGCCTTCTAGTCCTTGCTTGGTGTAGAGTAATCTTCTCTTCTTGCTTTCTAACTTGATCTTCAAAACTATAAATGTCACGACCCAAAACAGGGGCCATGACCGGTGCTAGGGAATGGGAATTCTTTCGAATCCAGAACCCGTAGTAAGCCTAAAATAAAATAAAAAATGCAATAATAATAACAACAACTCTTAATGCAGTGGAAATAAAATCATAAATATAAAAATAATATTCCACCACGGGATTTAAATCAAATCCATATCTCATATATATAAATAAATCCGTTAATGGAAGTCTAGTTCAAATATTTAAAGTACATATCTCACGACTTTATACAACTACTGCATTGTTTAGATTATAAAAATAAAACTCAAGTGAGCAGTTTACATAGAGAAGCCGGAGCGGAAGAAATCTGGCGTACAGGCCTGCTATTGAGGTCTGAGAAAGAAGACTCTCCTGAAAAATGGTCAATAAAGGGGAGTCAGAACTCACTGAGTGAATTACTATAATATATATACATGCATACTAAATGACAATGCATACAGTCAACAGTATATATCTAATATGTATATATATAGCCAAATACATACAGATGCAATAAAATCATTTTATATATTTTATTGAAAATCATTGTTTATGAAGGATCAAATAGAACCCTAGAATATCGCAACCTCAAAACAGTGTTAGACAACACTTTAGCCATACAGGCTCACTTATTCCAAATATATTCACTTGTTCCATTTGGACAGTAGACTGGATCCGAGATACTAAGTCAACCGAGCTCCAGCAGTCTGACTGTCAGTGTGATTGGCCCCGAGACACTTGGTCAATCGAGGTCCAACAATCACACTCCCAAATCATATCACACATCAAATAATCAATCCAATTAATATCCACAAATGGTTAGTAATATAGCCTAAATGCTATAAGCATACCGGTACGTACTCAGTCCTAGTGTTGCTCACTAGGTAGCACGTTCTATTGATATCCTTCATTTTAAATATAAAACATACATTCATAAAAGTAAATGATGCATGAATTTAAATATAATAACAACAATAACCATATATATACTAGAAATATACCAAAAGTAAACTAGGTATATTTCGAGTATATATACGTCAAATAAATCCAATATAATTACAAAATAACTACAAATATATTTAAAAACATTTTAAGTATAAATGTTAAATAAAGCATGCAAATAATTTACAATATACTAAAAATAAACCAAAGATAAACCAAAAATAAACTAAAAATAAACTTAAATACTAATTGACTTATTTATGCATAATTAATCAAAATAACATACATTTATAAATCATGCACCCTAAGCATATATATATAAAATAGTAACTCACACTTAGTGCGCTCCTCGAGATAGGTCCGATGGGCCTAGTCCACTAAGCCTCGGTCTCAGTGCAACTAAACAAACAAAAATAACAGACATTAGAATAAACCTAACAAAAATCCTAGAAACTCGGTCTAGAATATTAGACACAAAATTAAAAATCAGAATTAGGGTTTGACCGGACATCACGTTTTATGAGAATTCTACCAAAAATTCGACAGAACCTCCCCTGTAAAATGGACATCTCTCTACTCAAAGAGTAGAACCAGCTCTGCAAAGAAACACACTTCAAAAAACAGACATAAAAACACATCCACAACCCCTCGGTCGGACTCCAAACTACAGTCTACCGACTGGGGTTCACAATCCACAAAATAATCATGAAAACACCAAAAATGCCCTTATATCACATAAATACATTTTATAAGTAGAAATTACATAATTAACCCTAAAACACACTAAAAACCAATAAAAACTCATTTATTTAGAAAAATCGTATATTATATATATAATTGAAAATAATTTACGAAAAATAGTTTTAATTAGTTAAAAATACTAAATCATTTTTAGAAATCATTTTTATACCTTAAATAACTATTAAAACCAATTTAATTACATTTTTAGTCAATTTAGGGTAAAATTACCAAAATACCCCTATATATATACATATACTAAAATTACTCTAAAAATTCACCAAAAATAGTATAATTATCTAAAATTAATTTTATCAACATATTTATCAATAATATCAATAAATAAACTCAATTAACTAATTAATTTCAATTAAAAACACAATTAACCTAATTTTCCAAAATTACATAAACCTAAATAAATTCAAAATAAATACATAGAAATTCATAAAAATTCCAAATAAATTCCTATAATTCATTTAAACACCTATATTTATCATAAAACACAATTTCATAATTTATTTAATTAATTTTCGAAAATTAGAAAATAATATTAAAATATTCAGAAATACCCAAAAATCAAAATAATTCCTAAAAATTCTACAAAAATTCATAAATGTAGATTAAGCTAAGGGTAAAAACATTTGTGAAGGAATTTTTCATGAATCAATCAATTCAAAGTTCAAAAAATTCAAGAAACTAAAATGGCAGAATTACCAAAATCGAAACCTAAGCAAATCAAGACCATTTTAAGTGAAACAAAGCTTGGAATCACACTCACCAGAGCCCAAGGAGAAGAAAGAGACTGGCAGTGTCAAAAATGGTGGCCAAAAACGTCGTGAACGACGGTGAGAAAGAATTCGGCTTCTCTAGCCAAAATAAGCTTCCCGATGCCGGAAAGGGGCTCTGTAGGTAGCGGAACGGCTAGAGGAAGGAGGTGGCACGCCAGGAGGCACACCGATGGTGAGGAAACAGGATCACAGTGGCCGGATTCGCGTGAGGGACGATCGGGAGTGAGGGAGAAGCTTCAATGGCACTCTCGTAAATAAATCAAACTTTATAATTTTGTTTAATATTAAATGTATATGTATATATATATACTTTACACTATATATTAAAATAATATAAAATCACACACATTAAATATACACCACACACATATAATTTAATATTTAAAAATTTAATATACTAAAAAAATATCTAAATGATATTAAAACTAATAATAAATAATAAAATATTAGGATAATTAATTAAACCCTAATTAAATAAATACACATATATATTTTATTTATTAATTTTAAAAATATATATGAGTTCATGCAAGTCCGTAAAATTTTTTAAAATAATTAATAATAAATAATTTACGTGTCAATTTTCCCGAAAATGCAAGTTCCGAAAAAATTTTACGTAAAGTGCTTAAAATAATATAAAACAATTAAAAATCAATTTTAATTAAATATAAACTCATAAAATATCATAAATATATACAAAAATTATTAACACTGCATATCTCGATGCAGTATAAAAATATTTAAAAACACGGGATATTACAATAAACTAAGTCCTAATGAAAATCTGTATTTCTTCACATATATCTAAAATAGTTCTCTTTTTGGTATTTTTTTCCTTTATTTTTTTTAAAAGTTATAATTGACATATATATAGACCCTAGAGGTGGTTAAAAGAAGTTACAATTGGAAAGGTACCCTTTTGATTGAAGGGTCACAACTCTATATAGATATAGTAACTTCTAAGGAATTTTTGTCCTTCTAGATGACTTTATCTTGAAATCTTTCCTTCATGAAAGTTCTAGATCTTTGAGTATCTTTCCAAGTCAACTTGAATCACCTCATTTGGATAACTATAGAAGAAGTTATGGCCAAAATACAAAAAATGCTCAAAGCTAAAAAATTGGATCTCTTTTGGTGATGTAACGAGTCAGCACAGATTGGCTCTGTCATGACTTGTTCCGGCTGTAACGAGTTGGCACAATATCAATTCAACTTCCTTTTGCTTCTTGAGCTTCATACTTCATTCTAACAAGTCCAAAGTCCTTTTAATGCATCAATTGAACCTAAAAACATATATAAAACATACAAAGAACATAAAAAACATTTTAAACTAAAAATAACATTTTCATAAATAAATAAACACTCAAAATTAACTAAAATTAAATAAAAAAATACTTATAATGTACTAAATAACTATGCATATTGGCATTGTATCAGGCCCTAGGCCCACATTAGGCTTTAACCCATTTAAATTTAGGTTTTTTTAGGTTTAATTAATGAAAATGCATCTTTAGGCCCATAATTAATTAGATTTAGGGTAGAGATAACTTAGGCCCATTTTGTTAATTAGATATAGGCCCACCTAATTTAATTTAATTAATTTAGACTTAGCCCATTTAATTTAAGCCTTGACATAATTTGTAGATTTAAGATCATTCTAGAAATAAAACATGTTGAATTAGGCTCAGTAATTTAAATACTTCATAATTTTTAGAATGAGGTCCATTTTTAGAATTAAAATAAATAGACTTAGGTTCACTTAATTAAAATTAAATAGGAATTAGGCCCATTAGTCTTTAGATTCACCTGTAAATTAAAATATGTAAATTTAGCCCATTTAATTAAAATTAATGTAGATTAGGTTAACCTAGGGATTGTGATTTAATGAATGCATTGTTTACATGCATTTTTCATTACTATTTTTCCTAGAGTTGATTATTTTAATAAGGGTTTATATAAAATTACGTGTAAATAAAGAGTAAGATAGTAATTCATAAAGTAATTCTAAAAGAACATAAGACTGAAAGAAGTTGATATTTCGTACCCAGAATCTCTTGGTTGTGGTGCTAGCTTTCTTTTTAGAGAATCAAGTACCACCTTTTTTCATTTGTCCCAGTTATTACCCTAGGTGGTGACTCCTCATCTCCACACCATGTATTTGTGACAGTGGTTAGTGTGTTCTCTAGAGCCTTGAGCTCAAGCAGTGTCATGGTTGCTAAGATCTTAGGCATGCACTAAACCTCGTTGTCTACAGGTATACACAAACTCAATTTTACAAATAGAGAATATTCAAAGGAAAATATGAAAGAAAAAATTATAGCTCAATGATTTTTAAATAATAAATTTATTCCTCAAAGTCTCTTACTCTTCAAACGATATCTTGAGCTTGTATTTATAGTAGAGGGGTTAAAATATAACTATTGGAGCTTTGATATTCATCCTTAATAAAGCTCCATCTTCTTTTAACCTTTCTCTCACAAACTCAATAAGTGTTTTTGTTTACAAACAAAGAATATTCAAAGGAAAATATGAAAGAAACAATTATAGCTCAATGATTTTTAAATAATAAATTTATTCCTCAAAGTCTCTTACTTTTCAAATGATATCTTGCACTTGTATCTATAATAGAGGGGCTAAATATAACTATTAGACCTTTGATATTCATCCCCAATAAATCTCTATCTTCTTTTAATATTCCTCTCACTTTTTATAGAAGAAATAGTGCTCATAGTCGTGATGGGAGGTTTCACAATCATGACTTTCAATTTCTCAGCCGTTATAAGAGTTGTCAAGATATACCAGTGGTGTTCGCAATCCTAGTCACGATCGTGACCCAGCTTGTGAGTGTTATTGCCTTCTTCATTCACTTAAGTCTAAATTGCTCAGGATCATGGTTGGGATTGCTCTTGATCATGGTGATAATGGTCACGACTATGAGGGAGACCCTGAGGGTCATTGCCACTATAAATGACATAAATTGGGCTCTCATTGGCTCATGAGAATGCTCATTATCATCAAGCCACCCGTGAGCATCCTTGTCTTCATATTTTAGCACCTTTTAAGCTCTATAACTTCACCCAACAAGTGTAGTCTTAAACCTAACTAAAATACATATTTAAACACATATATTAGTAAATTAAAATTGATTGTTAATATCAAAACTAAAGGTAACTAAAGATTGATTATGCAAAGGTCAACATAACATATTAGCAATGATAAATCCATTGATAATTCTTGAAATTTGATTTTTCAAATATTATGATTTGTAGTTATTAGATGATAAATAAAAAAAGACTACACACATAGTTTGACATTGTGTCATTTCAATACTTAAACTTGCCTAAAATGCACTAAGTTAATGACATAATACATTTGCCACCCCATGTACTCTGCCAGTATTTATTAGTTTCACACTTTTGCTTACAGTTTTTGGTTAATCAAACCCTTAAAAAATGGCACATGTTGATTCATTATTTAGTAGTTGTGCAAATGTTTGATAGCGTACATGTTGTTTGTAGCCCCGTAGGTATGTCACTGCACTGACTAGTAGCTTTAATAGGGTTAGTATGTACTATCAGGGTCTCATAATATGTGTGAAGCAGATGGCTACTAGGAACGGCTTTGATGGGGTGCTTGTTGCATTGTCTTATGACTCGTATGCGTCAAGTCATATTGCTATATATGCATTGATAAAGTGATGGATGGACACAACGTATACTTTCCATTTGCCCATTGGGGAGATGACTATTACCCTGCTAAATTTTATCGCCATCACGGGCTTGAGCTTTTATGGAGAGCCCATTCCTTTTAGTAATGAGGTGTGTTCCATTACTATGGCGAGAAGGCGTTTCACGAGGGATTTGCTCAAGGCAGTCACTCCTATGAAGTCTGGTTGCTCGTATTTCACTCAATACATGGAGTTTATTTCTTCCGTGCAGGCTTTGCATAATGATGGTCTTATTTTAGAAGAGTAGCTGGCTTGATGCTTTTTATTTTATTTACTTAGTGTTGTTATCTTCTTGAACCCTTTGGTTAAGGGTGATATATGATTGTTGCCTATCTTGAGAGACCTGGATGGCTTGCCAAGGTATTGTTGGGGCACTATTGCCTTTATTCATATGTACTCGGGACTTAATGCAGCATACTGAGGTGGCTCAAGAATCTGCGGATGCTTATTTATGCTGGACTTAAGTAGGAGTTTTATTATTTATTCTTTTACTTTTAGTTTATTATTTCTAACCCTCTATTTTACTATTTATTTTGCTGTATGAGGTTATTGTAGTTGTAGATCTGTAGCTCTTGATGCAACTGTCTGTCTATTGTAAATGTTGATGGATGATAGCTCTTGCTTTATTTTCTTCTTGCCATAATGCTTTTCTTTTCATCCTTTATTGTTTAGATCATGTTAAGTGACAAAGAGAGAGGTGTGTTAGTATTTAGTAGTTGTGCAAATGTTTAATAGCATGCCTGTTAATTGTAGCCCCTTATGTATGTCATTGTGTTGCTTGGTAGCTTCAATAGGGTCAGTATATACTATCAGGGTCTCTTGATATGTGTGAAGCAAATGGTTGCTAGGAAGGGCTTTAATGGGGTGCTTGATGCATTGTCTTATGACTTGTATGCGTCTAGTCAGATTGCTATGTATGCATTAATAAAGCAATGGATGGACACGACGTATACTTTCCATCTGCCCATTGGGGAGATGACTATTACCCTGCTGGATTTTGTCACCATCACAGGCTTAAGCTTTTATGGAGAGCCCATTCTTTTTAGTGATAAGGTGTGTTCCACTACTTTGGTGAGGAGGCATCTCACGAGGGATTTGATTAGGGTAGTCACTCCTATGAAGTCTGGTTGCTCGTATTTCACTCGATACATGGAGTTTATTTCTTCCATGTAGGCTTTGTATGATGATGGTCTTGTTTTAGCAGAGCAACTAGCTCGCTGATTTTTATTTTATTTACTTAATGTTGTTATCTTCCTAAACCCTTTGGTTAGGGGTGATTTATGATTACTGCTTATCTTAAGAGACCTGGATGGCTTGCTAAGGTATTATTAGGGCATTACTACCTTTGTTCATATGTACTCGAAACTTGATGCAGCATGTCGAGGTGGCTCAAGGATTTACAGATGCTTGTTCGTGCTAGATGTAAGTAGGAGTTTTATTGTCTATTCTTTTGCTTTTAGTTTGTAATTTCTAACCCTTTGATTTTGATAGATCTGGGCATATGAGTTCGAGATTCTCCCTTATCTATCCATCAAGCATTTATATGAGGATGGCTTCCCTTGTTATTCTCACTGGATTAGGAAGACTATTGATTTCATTAAGGATTACACAGTAGCTCGAGACCATATAAGGAAGCTTTCCCCTTATTAGGTATGTTTGATTCCTATTGTGTTGGTTATTCCTTTTTTAAGGGTCTTTTATTCATTGTTGCCCTTTGAGTAGATATTTATTGGCTGGTGGGTGGCGAGATCTCACTGGATAACAAAGATGGTGGCTACATCGTAACTGACAAAGAGATGAGTGTTGCTCTCTATCCTTGTCAGTAGGGTGTGGTATTTAGGCGAGTGAATCCTTCATTAATGTGATGGCCCATACATAAGGAGAGTTCCCATCCCTCCCCCTAGTGATATGTTCTGGGGTCATGAGCTTTATGGTGATGATCTTGCATTGTCATGATAGGATTCCCCTATAAGAGCCTCTTAGAGAGTGCAGGTTTGCCTTATGTTGATGTATTGATCCCTCAGTTGATTGATGTCGTAGCTAGTGGGACCTTTTCTTCACCTCCACCTTCTCAGGCATATGCATCTCGTCCCTTAGGTTCGAGGGTTAGACCATCACATGGGTCATCGAGAGTCGCTTCTTCTAATCTAGTAAGCCTTTATTCTTATTTTGGTACAAGTATGTAGCAAACTTTATTAGTAATGAAATGTAATTGATATGAGTTATGAGAACTTATTTGTAGTGATGTCGGAGGAGATCTAGATCCTGCTTTGAGGAGGATAAGGGCACACTTTAGACTGAGGTGACTACTCATGCCAGTGGTGTGGCTTCTAGTAGCACTATCCTTGGGGATTTGACAGTTTAGTCATCTTTGTCTTTACTTACGATGAATATCCTTAGTAGTGTAGTGAGCTTCAATTTGCCTAAACCTGACTTTCCTCAGTCGGGTGTTACTCCTATTGATGCTACTTATGTTCGTGCTATTCTCTTATTTGCATGTGTTTCATTTGTGAGTGGTGGTTGACTTATTTGCTTACTTTTACAGAATCCTGTCTCCTCTGGCCAGTACTGGTATACTATTACTGGGAATGCACAACAGTGCTTTTTGGAGTTCGCTACCACTCAAAGGGTATGCCTTCTTTATTATACCTATTTAAGTTATGCACATGTTTTATGTATGGGTGTATGATATGTAATGTGTAATGCAAGTTAAGCATAGTCTCGCTAGTCTTGAATGGGAGTGGGAGCACACATCTTATCACAACCGTATCAGTGAGCTAGAGTTGCAGTTATCCTCCTTTGTGATGAACGGTGATGAGTTAGGATTAAATGAGGGGGATGCTTAAGCAGGATCATTGCTTGCTTTTGATGGCAGCCACGACCGATGTAGTTATTTTAAGGGCTAGGTGTAGGACTTTTTAGTTTGTGGTTTGCTTTGTTGTATCATTTTCCTGAGGTTATGGACTTTAGGTATTGTATCTGGGCATCTGTCCTGCATATTGTATGATGTTTATACAATGATAACTATATATGCCTCCTGCTGTGTATCATTGATGATGATGTTTGCCATTACTATCATTTGTATTTTTTTTCTCTTTTTTGCTTAAGGCATCGCCTTTTGGAGCTTTTCGCTCTTAGTTGGGTTTTTTTATTCTTCCCTCTTTTTGCCTAGGGTGTCTCCTTTTAGAGCTTTTAACACCTAGCTGGGCTTTTTTTTTTTTGCTATACGATAGTGGCTAATCTTAAGGAGTGAGCTTAAAAAGGATGGTAAGAACTATGGTCATGTAATGGAAGAAAATGCAAAGCATGCTTGATGCAATTCATGATGATAAAATGTGTTGCACTTTGCATAAATTGGTAATCATTCTCATTTCATTTTGCATAAATTGGTAATCATTCTCATTTCACTGTAATTATTTAAGAAAAGAATAGGTGCATTTGTACAAATTTTGAGCTTGAGGTTACCATTGTCTTTAACTAGCCTTCTATGGTTTTCTAGTTAAGTATTGTCTCTCTTTCCTTAATTTTTTCCTAAGCTACCATTTTTAGGTTTTCAACGTAGCAGGAAGTCCCTAACTTTTGCTTGAGTTGCCATTTTTAGATTTTAAACTCAATAGGATGATTTTTTTGTGTGCCTTAGACATAGTATTTCTTCAGGCAGTTTGTATTGATAGGTTTAGTGAATTCATTACCTTCAGAATCCATTAACTTGACTACTCCTTTTGATAGGGCATATTTGACCAAGTGTGGGCCTTCCCAGTTTGGTTTGAATTTCACTTTAGGGTCTAAAATGTTCTATCTTATTTGCTGTAGCACCCAGTCTCCTATTTTCACACTCTTGTATTTTACTCTTCTATTAAAGGTCTAGGCTAGTTGAGCCTAATACAACTGTGTGTGGTATAGAGCCTTGAGCCTTTGGCTATCTAAGAGAGTGAGATTATTATGCCTCTGTTGAGCCCACTGTACTTCTGGTAATTCAGATTCAATTACTACCCGAAGAGACTTAATCTCTATTTTAATTGGAAGGACTTCTTCTGATCCATACAATAATAAGAAAGGAGTTGCTCTTGCTGAAGTTATGACTGTTGTTCGATGCCCCTATAAGGCATGTGGCAATCTGTTTGCCCAGTCTCGGTAAGTTTGAGTCATTTTTTACAAGATCTTTTTTATATTATTTTTTACAGCTTCGATGGCCCCATTTGCTTGTGGTTGGTAAGGAGAAGATTTGTGATGTTCCACCTTATAACTCCTCAGTAACTCTCTAACTTCTTATTGGAATTGGACACCATTGTCAAAGATAATATGATGGGGGATTCCATATCGACAAAGCAAGTTTCTTTTGATGAACTTAGCCACTTGCTTGCTCCTATCCTTGCGAATGATTCTGCTTCAACCCATTTTGTAAAATCATCTACTACAACTAGGATGAACTTGTGTCCGTTTAAGGTTGTCAAGTGGATTTCCCCAATTATGTCTAGCCCCTATGCTAAGAATGGCCATAAAGAGGAGATGTAGTGTAGTTCTATTAGAGGAAGGTGACTAACATTCCTGTGGATTTGACATTTATGGCATTTCCTTATAAATTTGATGTTGTCTTCCATCATCGTCATCCAAAAGAACCCTTGTCTGATTAGCTTCTTAGCCAGGATTGCTCCATTCATGTGTGGACCACAACCACCTTGTGTACTTCTTTTACTGCTCTTGCAGCCCCAGTTTCATCTAGACATTGGAGTTATAAACCATCTAGGTTCTCTTGTATAACACACCTTGGTGCGATGTGAATTTTGATGCTAGTTATCGAATGACTACATTGTCTCTTTCATCTGCTTGATTAAGATAGGCTCATTCCTTCAGATATCTCTAAATGTCATAGAACCAGGCCTTTTTAGCTATTTTTATCTTTGCTATTCTACAGTCTTTATGACAGGGCTATCCTGATCTGAGTAGAATCAAAGGCTTCATGGATATTTTGGATGGTCCTTCCCATATTGATGCTAGGTAAGCAAGTGCATTTATTCTTGAGGAGATTAATGAATCTATATTCTCGGAAGGACATGGTGAGTAGCCTCAAGTGGTCTATATAAGGCTTTAAGTGCTGCTCTTTTAGTTCCTACTCTTCCATTGAATGATTGATTACTAGCATATAATTTATGAAGATTTCAACTTCTGTGATATCAAGGGTTATTAATGCTTCTATTCCTAGTATACATGCCTTATATTTTGCTTCATTTTTTGTGACTCTGAACTTAATCTTTTTAGCAATTGGTACTACTTTACCTTTTAGAGATTGTAGTATGACACTGACTCCTGTGCCAAACTAATTAACTACTCCGTCAAAGTACATGTACCATCCTTGGATTTCAATGGTTGAGCTGAGGTTGTTTGGGAAGTCCAGCAGGATTTTTCTTAGTCTACATAGGGCTGAGAGCTAGAAATTCAGCCACTACTCTCCCTTTTACTACCTTTTTAGTCAGATATTGTACGTTGAATGTTAGTAACAAGAGCCATTTAGCAAGTTTCCTTATTAAAGAGGGAGCTTTATAAAGGTACCTTATTGGGTCCATTTTAGACATGGCTTGAATTCTCTAGGATTGGAAGTCGTGTCTAAGTTTCTTTATTTCCCATACCATTGCTAAACATATATGTTCGACTTGGCTATACTTCTCCTCATATGGCAGCATCTTCTTGCTTAAGTAGTAGATTGCATGTTTTGCTTTTGTTTCTCCCTCTTGGGCTAACATTGCACCGATTACATTCCCTTTGATGGCCAAATATCCTTAGTTTTAGTGGTTTTAGGACCAGTGGGTTAGCTAGGTAGCTTCTGATTTTATCAAATGCTAGCTGACACTATTCATTCCATTCAACTGGCTGATCTTTTCTGAGTAGCTTGAAGATCGGTCTACACACTATTGTTAACTTAGCAATGAATCTGCTGATGAATTATAGTTTCCCTAGAAACCCTCTGATTTCTTTCTTTATTTTTGCCACTGGCATCTCTCTAATGGCTTTTACTTTGTCTGGATCCATTTCAATCTTGTTTTGACTAATAACATACCCTAGCATCTTTCCTGAAGTGACCCCAAACATGCATTTCTTTGGGCTTAGCCTAAAACTATACTTTTTGACCCTTCTAAGGAAATTTTTAAGATCAGAGGGGTGTTCTTCGCTAGTTTTTAAATTGACCATCATGTCATCGATTTATACATCCACTTCTTTGTATATCATGTCATGGAACATTGCATTTTCTATTCTCTAGTAGGTTGCCTCTGCATTCTTTAGTTCAAAAGGCATTACTCTGTAGTAGTAAGTACCTCATTTTGTTATGAAAGCTATCTTTGCTTTATCGATAATGGCCACTAGGATCTGATTGTACCTAGAGAATCCATCCATTAAGGAGTACATTGCACATATGGCAGTGTTTTCAACCAGTATGTCTATATAGGGTAGTGGGAAATTATCCTTTGGGTAGGCCTTGTTCATATCTTTATAGTCGACGCAGTTTCTAACCCTTTTGTCTTTCTTTAGTACTGGCACCATATTTACTAACCATTATGGATAGTCTAATACTTCTAGGAATTTTTCTTTAATATGTTTCTCAATGTCCTCCTTCACTAGTTGGGCCCATTCTAGTATGAGTCTCCTAAGCTTCTGCTTTATCGATTTGTACCCTTTTTTAGTTAGAATGAAGTGTTGAGCAATGTCTCTGTCAATACCAGGCATATTGTCCAGGCAAATACTTTTTAATATTTTATTAATATTTTTTCAATTTCTCTTTTCTCTTCAGGGGTAACATCTTTCAAAATATGTAGAATGCATGGTTCAAATTCCATGCAAATTTTAAATGATTTAGTGCATATGGAGTGAATATCAAATATGCTAATGTTTTGATAAATTCAATGCACACTACCATCAAGAAAGACATCAAACAAGTAAACAAAATCTGATTTCATTGCATTAACTTTAGAGTTCATTATATCAGTATTTTCAAATAAAGAAAAAGAAACTAAAGAAGTGAACTCTCTCTAGATTAGTGATTTGAGAGATGTTTCTGTCTTTAGATCATCCACTGCTTATATTCTTCATCTGTAACATTGTCTTTAATACTAGCGGTAAATTAATTGATGATTCTCCTCCTCTATGTTGCTCTAAAATGATCCATAAATCTTTGTTGTTTCTTACCACCAGAGAAATCTACAAGCCCAAAAGGTACGTGTTGCTTCTCACCAAACTGTCTCTTCACTAGTGTCGTATAACAGTGGGTGCATGACCTGAATCCTGAGATTGGTACACAATTGACATACGTGCAGAGAGTCATATATCCCATATTCCACCATGGGCACATCCATCTTATTTTATATTTTGATGTGTTCTTCATGCATTCAAACTAATCTTGGGCTGTGATATGGGCTGAGCATCCATGAATGTCCTTGATGTCTCTTTCCAGGTGATTCCTAGGTTGGTATATCATCTAGTTGCCTGTAGGTTTGTTGAGTAGACTCAGTTTTTTCTTGCAGCCATATTTGAAGCAACCAAGGACTTCTAGTGAAGTTTGGACTTTTCCCTTTTTTGAGTTCATCTAAACCTTGAGTGGTTTCTGCTAGGTTTAGTGGGAAGGGAGTCATTCCATATTCTATTCCATTAATGACCTAAAGTATCTTGTAATCTCCTAGCCTCCTGTCTAACGAAATGAACATCGGTCCAACAAGTTGAGTGTTCCGATAAAGGAATTCTCATAATAAGCTTCTCATTGTTCTGATAATTTATATTTCATAAGGTTGAAGCACAACTTAATAGCTCGGTGATCGATTTTGCATATTGGTGGTTAGGTTTTCTAAGGTTGCACACTTCAAAGGTACTACGAACAAGCAGACTCTAGTTATCTCGGAGGTTCATTTCATCATTGGACTTTTTTGGGGACAATCAAATTTGTGGTATGCCAGTGAGCAAGCTAAATAATTCCTTTTCTTTAAGGGTTTGTTTTCTTATTATTTAGGGGTTTATTACCCTTATCTTTTAAGGATTTATTTTAAATTAGGTTTAGGGTTTAAAATACATATAAATATTTTTTTTGTAGCCTATTTTGGCATTTTTTTTCATTAACTAAAATAAAGTGAGGAATTTTGCTTTAACATTCTTAGAGTTTTATTCTTTGAACTTTTTAAGCAATATATGTTGTTTGATAGTTCACTTGTCTTATTAATTAGACCTTCTTTATCTAATTATGGTGACTTCTTGATGGCTAAAGTTTTTAGTTATTTGATAGTCAAGGTTCTAGTTTCCACTATACTTATTTATTGGATGATCTAAAGTGTGGGTATCATTAGATTTTTATGGGTTTTGTTTCTTAAATAAACCTAATTTGCATCACCTGATGAAAAATATGAACCTAATAATGAATTAGAATAAAAAAAAAGTGAGCCTAAATATGCTAATGAGGAATAACATGTTCTTAACATGAATAGTGAGAGAGTAAGCTATGATGAGAATCATGGTCTGCCTCATTTCTTCTTAGGAATGACATTTGGTGATGCAAAAGAGTAAAGAGAAGCCATAGTAAGGAATGTAGTGGTAAGGGGGGCTAAGTTAAAATTGAACCTTAATGAAACACTTAAAATTAAAGCTAACTATAGGAATGAGATTAATTTTCCATTTGTTTTGTTTATTTCATAAGATGGTTATTAAATCATATAAACCTGAACACATATGTTTGAGAAACTTCAAAATACCTCAAGCATCTACCACCTTCTTGGTAAAGTATTTTAAAGAAAAAATCTAAGGGAATCTTGCCTATTAGATAATGTACATGAAAACTAAGGCAGTGCTCTAATTTAAAGTTCATGTATGTCTATGTAAGTTGAAAAGAGTAAATAATCTTATGTTAAAAGAAATTGATGGGTTTTTCAAAGTTAAATTTAGTTACTTAGAAGCATATGTAGTTGCCCTAAAAAGAAGTAATATGATTATAAAAGCTAAAATAGAATTATGTAAGAGTAGTCTTCAAGAGGGGAGAAGAGCTATTAGGTGAATTTTCATTTATTTTGATGCTTGTAAGAAGGGTTGAAGGGCAGGTTGTAGACCATTAATTGGTTTAGATGTCTACTTCCTAAAAGGTATGTGTAAGGGAAAATTACTTGTAGTAGTTAGTGTTGATGATAAGGGTTAGGTAAATGTTCTCCATAGCTTGGGTAATTATTGACAAGGAAAATACAAGGAACTAGAGATAGTTCTTAGCATGGCTGGCATAAGAACTTTACTTGGGGGAAGGCTCAACATTGACTATTATTTCAGACATGCAAAAGGTATCCATATTTTTCATCATGTGTTGATTTATGTGTATTATGTATCTTTATGTAAAATTAAGCATTATTTTATTACATGTAAGGTGTTTTGAATGCTATTTCAAGCATTTTGCCTTAGGTTGAGCATAGATGGTATACTCATCATATATTTTCAAACTGGTCTTAGAAGTATAGAGGAGGAGAACTAAGGAAAAAATTATGCATTGCAATATGGAGTGCTTTTGATGAAGAGTTTAAGGATAATTTAGCAAAGATATAAGAGTTGACAAAGAAAGGAGTTGAAGCACTTTTGACTTACCCATAATTAGTGTACGACCTTTTTCAATAACAGTTACAAATGTTTTATAATGGACAACAATATAATTGAGAATTTTAATGCATGGATTATTGAGGCCATATACTAGCCAATAATTTCCATGCCCGATGACATAAGGATTGAAGTGATTGAGAGGTTCAATGACAAGAGAGAACAAGTTAAAAAGTGGACTAGGTAATGGAACTTGGATTGCATAAACTATTACAATGAAAATAAGATGGCTTCATTAGGGTGGTAGGTTATTTTTAATGGTGATGATGGTTTCAAAATAGAAGATGGTATAAATAAGCACAATATGTTTCTAGATAAATAATTGTGCACATATAGGGCATGAGAGCTTACTGGCATCCTATGTCCATATGCAATTCGAGCATTAGAGTATTCCAAGGTTGATCCTTTAACAGTTATATCTCCATGGTACCATGATAAGACATACATTACAAGCTATCCATTTCCTCTCATGCTTGTCCTTAAGAAGAGGTTTATGAACACAAAGGAGTTTCAAGCAATTAAGGTCGTCCCTCCCCCCCCCCCTCCCCCGCCATCATTATTTAAGCTCAATGGCAGGCTAAGGATTAAGAGCGTTAGAGCAAGCAACAAGTCAAATCCAACCAGCAAGGTTAGGAAATAGATAATGAAAGGACTAAAGAAACTATATAGAATTTATAAAAAAGAAGGCCATAACAAAGGCAGTTGCCCAAATAAGGGCAACTAGGTATTGGATTGAATGTTTCAATGATTGTGCTTAATATTTATTTTGTTTGGAACTTATATAATTGATTACTTTTATTTATTATCGAACCCACCACTTGCACTTGCACCAACAAAAAAGGAGAAGATGATATTCATAGACCTAATCTAGCAGCTTGAGGCGAACTCAATTAACTTTAAGGGTTAATAATGCGAACTAGGTTTATATGACAAACAAAACCCATAACAATATATTATAACCCATGCCTTAGATTATATAAGAAATAAGTTGGGTGGAAACTAGAAGCCTTAATTATTAAACAACTAAGAACTCCAGCTATCAGTAAGTCACCACAATCAGATATGGAAGGTCTAATTGATAAGATAAAAAGGTTGTTTGCCATAAAGATAAAGTTTGATAAGAACATATTTTTAACCATGCAACCAAAGAGAATACTCTCAAAATTGTATTATTCACTTATGGTTGCTCACCTTTAAGTTACATAAAATAATGATTTTAACAAGGCTTAAGAAAACCTTAAATAACACTTAATTAATATCCTAACTAAACATGAAAACATGATCCTTATTAAATAAGAAAATATAATCCTAGTTAATTTTTTATTTACATATATAGAAGCTTGTAATACATCTTTGACTAGGATAAAGGCCAAATTGACTCAAGCCCAAAACATAAATATTGTAGATGTGGATGATGGCTTTAAGTAGCATCTTGAATAACTCCATTTAAATCTATATTGAGTGAGATACGATCCATTTTATTGATTTATGTTCAGTCTACCCAGCTTTGTACATAATCTAATCATTGTTCATAAGTTTAGCCCATTAAGGCATTTGGTATAACCCTAACTTTCTTCATCAAAGTTGTTTATCTTTGCCTTAGCTTACCATAGCCTTTTAAACTACTATAATCAAATTTTTTTTAGTGTGAGTTGTGGTCAAAATACTAAATCATGCCACACAAGATATGAATTCATGTAGATTGAGCATATCTTGAATGAAAATTAGCTTATTAGCATGAACTCATCTTAAAATCTTCTTTGAATCACATCATACTCCCTTCCTTAAAAAATATTTATCCTCAAATCTTTGCATTCCATACAATTATTTTTTTTATTACAGGGAAAGGGAGTTGTCTAATCCTTTTAGGATAGAGAAAAGCTTTAAAATAATATAAGGATGACAAAAAAACTAGATATGTTAAATATAATAAATAAGGATATATTTTATTCAAGATTTGATTTGATCCACAAAGGTATCCCTATTAAAAAAGAAAATTTTGAATTTGCACTTTGAGGACCAAAAATGAATTTGTAACTTCAAAATTCAAGATTTGCAATATTGAATTAACATTTGAAAAAAAAAACCTTAAAGATAATTCAAGAAACCATAAATGTGATCAAGAAAATCAAGAAAATAATTAAATAAAGTTAAAGAATTCAAGAAAATATGCAAGAAAATTTAAAGATTCTAAAGATTATTTTGCAAATGACCAAATTTCTCTTTCTTTTCTTTTCTCTTCTTTTGTTTTGTTTTGCCTTGTTTTGCTTTTGTTTTTATTTTTTTATATGGTTCAAACTAATGGAAGTATTAAAAATACAATCTAAATGAATTTAGGAAACAAAGAATGTAAGATGAAATATAAGTAATTGAAAAGTAACAAAAAAGATGATGATGATGAACCTAAAGGAAATGAATAAAACAAATGAATTAAAGAAGTATGAAGTATGAAAAAACACAAAGAATGATAAATGAATTAACACAAAAAGGGATACATAACCTTATTCTTAGAGTCAAAGCTTTTATACCAAACTGATACAAACTAAATTTATCAAACAAACAAAACCTATAACAATTTATTGATACCCACACCTCAGATCATTTAAGAAATAAGTTAGGTGGAAACTAAAACCCTTAATTATCGAACAACTAAGAACTTTAGCAATTATAAAGTCACCATAATTAGATATGGAATGTCTAATTGATAAGAAAAAAATATTGTTTGTCCTAAATATAAAGTTTGATAAGAAGATATAGTTAACTAAATAACCAAAGAGAAAACTCTTTAAATTTTATTATTTATCCATAGTTACATACCTTTAAGTTACATAAAATAATGCCTTATATATACTTAAAGAAACCCTAAATAAAACATAATTAATATCATAACTAAATAAAAAAAAATGATCCTTCTTAAATAAGAAAATATAATCCTACTTAAATTTGAATTTACATTTTTAAAAGTTTGTAATGCATGTTTGACCAGGATAAAGGCCTAATTGACTCAAGCCCAAAACATAAAAGTTGTAGAGCTTAATGATAGCATTAAGTAGCAGCTTGCATCACTCCTTATGGATTTATATTGAGTGAGATATAGGCCATTTACTAATGTATGTTTAGTTTGCCCAATTATGTGCATGCTCTAATAATTATTCACAAATATAGTTATATAGCCCATTAAGACGATCGATATAACCCTAACTTTCTTCATCAAAGTTGTAGAACTATGCCTTAAATTTCCATAGTCTTTTAAATCATTACAATTCAAGGTTTTTAGTTTGAGTTATGGTCATAATATTGAAATATGCTACACAAGATATGAATTCATGCAAATTGAGCATATCTTAAATGGAAGTTGACTTATTAACATGCACTTATCTTAAAATCTTCCTTGGATCACATAAGGAGAGTAGGCCCCTAATCCTTTATAGGCTCAATCTAGTAACCTTAGGCTAACTACAATAACTTTAAAGGTAGAGCAAGCCCCTACTCCTTCATAAGCCCCTTACCTCAGGCCCAATCCAAGACCACATGCCCCTACTCCACTTACACCTACTGTAACCTAGCCCTAAACTCCAGCATGCCCTAACTCTGCAATAGCAATACCTAATCCACCTTGCTCAACTCCAACACCAAGTTAAAGGTAATAGAAATCGCAGAAGGTTAGGGAATTTATATTAACATGAATTCTAGGCAAACAATATATAATGTGAGTGATATTTATTATTATTATGTGTTGTTATCATTATATTGCATTTGGTTACTTGCATCATACTATTAGAGTATTGTTTGCTCATTACAGTCAGGTCAAAAGTAGTCAAAGAGTGATTGATGACGGTGATATGGATCTAGGTAACGAGAATGAACATAATTAGAGATTTGATGTTCTATATGAGAGAGACATAAAGAAGCAAGTAAATGAAGAGAAATCTCCATAGATGAATGTTAGGAAAAATGGCTTCAAAGGTAATGGATTATTTGTCAAAATGGAATTAGATTTGTTATTTCAACCCATTGGACTATAATGGAATGAAGAGGTAGCAATTACCACAAGGCAACTACTAGCTCAAAGAGATAAACAGATAGGAAAATAGCTTCAAAAGCACTTAAAGCATTAGTTTTAGTTTTTTGTGAAAAACTACAAATGTTATTTTTTTTTTTTTGGTGTTTATACTTGATGTTGGGTCATATGAACTAGACTTACTAAATCTAAATCAAGTTTATGAACTTAGAAAACTTAATGTTGTTATTGTTGGCTTATTTTGGCAGATAGATTATGCACATGTTTAATGTTCACTAATAGGAGACATGTTTTGCATAATATTATTATGGCTTCTAATTTTGTTGTCAAACCAATTTTGTTTTATAATATTTTTGTTCATCATACATTGTCCTTTTATCAAACCAATATATTAATTAAGAGCATATTCACAAAAATATACAAAAAAAAAAAAAACCATGATTCAATTAGCAACAACTATCACATTTCAACATCATTCAGTCCTTCAACACCAGCTTCACCTATCTACATCAACCTAACAAAAAACTGCAGCTTCTCACCTAACAATAAACTACAATGCCTACTAGCAACAACCATGACATTACAATAAGAGTATAATCAAATCTTAAATTTTCTTTCTTAATCTCAAGCTCATATTTATCTTTATGTTTGCCAAACTTCAATTTTCAATGCTCTTACCACATGTTACTAATTTTAACCTCTACTTCTGAGTGTGCAAACATTATTGGCCTTTCCAATAGTAGCCTAAACTACTTGTTACTTTCAATAAGCATCTTGTTCTATATTTTGAGCTCATTAATCACACTTCTAGTTCTGTCACCAATTTTCTCATAAAACCACTCAAAATATCCATAAGATGACACCTAATACAAACAACGACTTAGAATTAATTAACCTTGAATTAAGTGACATTTTAGAAAACCCTAATAAATATTTAATTTTATAACATTATACTTTTGGCATGCGTAAAATCTTCATGTTGGATTCTCGATTGTCCAAAAAGTTCATTGTGCAGCCTTGACTCTTCTCCTTCCCATATTGCACCTACAGTATTTAAAATGATCAGGATACTCAATCTCCATATTACTCGTTTGTAAATTGTAATTAGTTTATCTACTAGATGATGATGAAGACAATGCCATTTTCCCTCACTTACCATCTTCATTGTATTTTCTTCACTGTCTTTGTATCTCTTGATTTTGAAAAAACCTCTTTTTTGTATGCTATTAGTGGTGGAATTAAAATTTTTTTAAATAGTGGAATTAACAGTGGTTAATTAAGTTTATTTTTGGACTGACTTATGTAACGTTAGGAGGTCCATTAGATTAAAAAAAATTCGAAAGTTCAAGTGATTCTTGGCCCAAATATAAGGGGCTAGATTCACCTTTTTTTTTTTTCAAAATTAATTATAAAGGTAATAGAGTTGAATAGTTAAATAACCCATTCGTTGATACACATATATAAACCTGAAAATATGAAGCCACTTTAATTATTTATGTAAATTAATTATTGAATGAAAAGGGAAAATAGGAAAAAGAAATCTATATTTAAAAAAAAAAAAAGAATCTTTTATAATAATCAAAGGATTATCTTATGAGCAAAAGGAACGAGCACAGGAACACTGTGGCTGGAGAGAGATAGAGGAGTTTGTGAAGAAGCAATCCACATGGGAACATAGGTGCATGTGGAGAAGATTCAGAGTATAACTTTCGATTATAAATAAAACGAAAAGAAATAAAATTAATAACAAGAAGAAGAAGAAGAAGAATTACTTAGATGAAGAGCAACAGGGAATAACATGGATCCATCCTATTTCCAAAGCTGTACCTCTGATCTTCCAATAAAGGCATGTGAGCAGCTTGTTGTAGGCCAGGCTAATGCAGTACATTTGTAGGACCCATTCCTGAAGAACCATATAAATAAATGAATTTTTTGAAGGGTGGTGGGTCAAAATTCCCTTATGGGTACACAACACTAGAAAAGTTAAAGCCAAAAATGATTTCTCTATCAATAGATAAATGACACTTGCATTCATTTTTTCTTCCTTCATGCAAGTTCCTTTCTGTAATGCTCCTTCAAAAGGTAGGAATACCTCCAGAGTGGGTTCCAAATTGTGCAGATGAGATGCCCTTATTATTATTATTATTATTATTATTATTATTATAGTACAGGAAACAATCGCCATTGTTATTATATATATATATATATATATATATAAAAACTTAACCTTGAGATTAATCTAACGGGGGTGTTTTCTTTTTTTTTCTTTTGAGATAAATCATAAATTTTTCATTTTAAGATGAGTCACACAAAAATCTATGTAAATAAGACAGAATTCTGATTTAATTTTTTTTTTAAATTCCTAGTGTTATGTATAAATAAAAATCTGCCAAAAAAATTATCATCTTATCCAAATTTAACTCAATTCAAGCTATCAAAATTCTTACAACTAGTGGATACTAAAAATAATTATATCGCTTGTTAAAAAATAATAATTACATAGCAAAATATAAATTTAATTGCAATTAAATATAATTGTTATTTTAATTTAAGAAAATTGTAAAAAATTGAAGTTTATTTGTTTTACCATTATAACTCACTAATATTTTGATGAAATATTTTGACCTTTTTGAAGGTTTAGTTAACCATTAGTACCATAATTTTGAGTTATGATTCATTTTGATACTAAATTTTTAATTTTTTTCAGTCTAAAAAATTTTATTTTTATTTCAAATTAAAGTATCTCAAAATATTCAATTAAATTTAGTATACATGGCAACTAGAACAAGTATATTTGTTGTATATTCATTATTTAAACATCTCATTAAATGGTCTAATTATTTTGTAGACTATATAAAATAAATTTTGTTAAATTTTTATTTTATTGAACCCACAAGTAAAATTTGTGTTATGAGGCCAACAAAGTAATTAAACTGTTTAATGAAATATTTACAAGATAAATATATTAAAAATATATTTATTTTCACTATTACGTATGTTAAATTTAATTAGATATATTCGAGATACTTCAATTTAAAATAAAAATGAAATTTTTGAAACTAAGAAGAAAAAAATTAAAATTTCAAATCTCTTTTCAATAAATTGAACTTCTTGGGGAGCAGTAAAGCAGTAAATTATATAATCATTGACAAAAAAAAAAAAAGCAGTAAATTAAATACTAACGTTGAATCTCTCTCTCAATATATATATACTGATTTTTAATTATTATGTTAAAAATGTGAGAAGGATCCCTTATTCATTCCTAAATAGTTAGAGCGATGTTATTATATTATATTTAAAATATTACTTTCTTTTTATAAAAAAATTATAGCTTTTAGTCTAATTAAAATATCATTTTTAAACTATTTTCTATTTTTTTATTTTATTTATTCAATTATTATTATAATACTATACATATGAAAAAATATATATACTCTTAGTAAATTATAATAAAATAAAATTATTACAATAACATTTTAAGTTCTCATTTTTATATTTAATTAAATTGTAGTTTTAATTTATTAGTATTATTTAATTAATTCACTAAAAATATTATATTATTTACAATAAGTACAATACTAAGTTCCAAAGTTGTTATATTCAAAATTTGATAAATGTCTATCTTTATAATTTAGCATTCACTCTTGAAAATTTACTCGTTGAATTATTAAAATCACAATATTTTCAATAAAAAATTCTTTAACATTATTATTTTAAAGTATATATTTTCTATTTTATGTAAAATCCTGTAATTTTATTATATTTAAAACATACTCTTTTGTTCGTATAAAAAACTGTGTTGTTAATTCTAAATAAAATATATTTTCCTTAGCTATTTAATGTAAAAGTAAAGAATTTGTTATTTTTTAACCATATTTATTTTTTAATTTATTTAATCAATTATTATTCTTTTTGCCTTGCATGTAAAATATATATATATATAACCTTAATAAAAAATAATCAAATAAAATTATTACAATAACTTTTTAGTTTCTCACTATTTGTCATTTTCATATTTGATCAATTTGTAATTTTTAACTTATTAAAATAATTTATTTATTTATTTTAAAATATATATATTATTTACAGTCCATATAAAAACAGGGATTTACGACAAGTTGAGTATTTACAATTAAGCGGGGATTGACAACAAGTTAAGTATTTACAATTAAATAGTGATGTTTTCTAAGTTATGGAATACTTTAAATGGATGAGAAATTGTATTTAACAAGTAATTAAAAGTACTAAATTAACCATTTGTTGAGATTTAGAAGTAAATTTGTATGACACCAATCATCTTGGTAGTTTTACATAAAGTATAGATACGGAGAGTATTAAAAATTTATAATGCAATCAGCCCTGATAATCTGATTAGTCTTGCTTTATCATTAAATAGAACAATCCAATGTAATAATCCACTTAAAATATAATAAAAAAATCCCTCAAATACATTTTTAATTCATTAAATTGATTGAAAAATAGCATAACAGATTATGTATCTTTATTTCATGTGCAATATATTCATAAAAAAAGAACATACAATAGTTGCACTCAGATTCAATCCTGTTGAGAATTAAAACATAAAAACAAATATATTGTATACTTTCTAACGATATGTGCCCGCATCTGCGGAGGCATATGGCAAGGAATAATTATGAGGTTATTATAACTTTCATAGCATTACAAGGTTTAAATCTTTAAGATTTCAGTATATTCAAATTAAAATGGGAAAAAAGAAAAAAAAAACCAAAAATTCTACAACTAATGCCAGAGTAATCAGTGATAAACTAAGTAATGTGATGTAGTAGTGCAAGTTCCACTATAGATGGGTGTTTATATATAAAATGAAGAAGTGAACATATATGAGACATATACAGCATTTTGTGTATTATTTTTCTCCTTGGATTCTGGGTTTTTCATGTTGACAAGTTTCCTCGTCACACATGGGCTATGTGCTACCCAAAGGTGACTATATAATATAATATACCTAGAAGAAATAATAGTTGAGAAAAGGGGTTGGCACTCTGAATGTACAATAGAAATTCTAATGTAAAATGTTTTTTTGTGTCACTATTTTTCTAATTTAAAAGAGAACATATGCAAATAATTAATAGAAGTCCTATTGATATTATAAATTTCTAAAAAAATGCATTATGATTTTTTTTTTAATTGTAATTGGCAATAATATAGGATATGCACGTAGAGAGCATATTTTTTCAATTTTTATTAACATGTATATTGTGCTAAAATCATAAATAAATGATTGGTTAAATTAAGATACTTTTATCAAATTATAAAGATTGAAATCAATTTGTGAAAAAACTACTCTGGGTTTTGATTGTAACAGGCCATAGTGGAGGATATGCACATAGATATGGAAATTTAAATCATATGTTTTCTCTGAAAAGGTGTAAGATATGGAAATTTAAATCCTTGATACATATATGGATTGACACTAGATATATGAATTGATAAATTAATCCTGGACATGTTACATGTATATGTCACACAAACTGATTGGCTAAAAAATTTGAAACATTTCTCAAGTTAAATATTTCTCTAATATTTCCATTGACTCGTAAGAAAGCATGCCTGATTTTTAACCAAACCTTATTTGTTTTTGGGTTAGAAGTAAATGTCAAATGATTAGAAGTAAATATCAAATGATTAGCTTATATATTTTATTATTATTTTAAAGTGGTGTGACTGTGAGATGGGAAGAGAAGAGAAGAGAAGGGGGGGACACAGACAGATCAAGACCCATACAGAGGATGGGTCCAAGAAAGCTCCCTTAGTGTGATATATTACACAATGTGCACCTCTCATTTCGTCTCTCTCTCTCAACCTAAAAATCGCTGTCTTTCAGTCTCTGCAACCCACCACCACCCCATCTTTCTCCTCTTCCCTATAACTTGTCACCTTTGAATCACTCCTCACTATAGTCAGAAACTGTTTGATCCAAATCATACCAAAGCACCCACTAAGCAAATCTCCATTTTGTGTCCCTAAAACATTGATGGGCATATGATTTTTCATGCAACTAAGTGATCTTATGGCATTTCCACCTCATGCTTTCTTGTTTCATACCCAAGAAGAGAATGATCACCTTCCTTCTCCTTCTTCCCTCAACTCCCTCTCTTGTCCTCCTCAACTCTTTCCTGGTCTCTGTCCCTCTCTCTTGGTCAATTTTATTTTTTTATTAATTGGGTTTTGAACGTCAGACCTCACAGTTCTGGAGGCAAAGCCAGAGCCATTGAATGAGAGCTATTTAAAAAGTATTTGTTTTATTTTTGTATATGAACTATAAGAATGATTGGTGTGTGGTGATGCAGGTGGTGGACCTTTCCTGATCAAGAGATCGATGTCATTTTCTGGAGTGGATAAATGTGAAGATGTAGTGCATGGAGATGACGACTTGTCGGATGATGGATCGCAATTAGGGGAGAAGAAGAAGAGACTTAACTTGGAGCAGGTTAAGGCACTTGAGAAGAGCTTTGAGTTAGGCAACAAGCTTGAGCCTGAGAGGAAAATGCAGTTAGCTAAGGCTTTAGGCCTGCAGCCCAGGCAGATTGCTATTTGGTTTCAGAATAGAAGAGCTAGATGGAAGACTAAGCAGTTGGAGAAAGATTATGAAGTTTTAAAGAAACAGTTTGATGCACTTAAGTCTGATAATGATGTCCTTCAGGCTCAGAACAAGAAACTTCAAGCAGAGGTAACTCTAAAGGTTTTCTATTTTACAATTAATATAAATAAAAGTCAACTTATGATTTGTGTCTCCAATTATTCCTTTTTTCTTAGAAATCAATCACTATATACTTTCTTTAGATTACGCTGCCAAGGAAACAACGAAACTTTGATCTGTGCTTCTGAATACAGCAATTCAGGATTTGCCTGTTGATATTACTTGTTAATTTAGTACAAATAGATATGCTGTGTTTTCTTTTCTCTGTTCGCAGATCTTTCGGCAATTGATTTATTATTTCAGGATGTAGATAAGTCTCTTCTAGACAATGCTTTGAGAGTGGCAATACTGATTATATACAAAAATTTCAGTCTGTTTTAGTATACATCTTAATTGTATACATTATTTATTATTATTATTATTATTTCCCATGTTGCTTGGAAAATTAAATGAACCCTATTAGCAGAGTTCTTGATCTGACATTATTTGTAATAGGAAAAAAATATGTATAGTATGTTCATCCATTATATCCATTTTTGAATCCCGGAAAGTTTTAGTTATTTTATATTTGATCGATAAAAACACGACATATACATTATGTCATAAATTACAAATATTCCAGCCGCTGGGTGTTGTGCCCCAATAACGGTAGGCGGTTACCTTGGGTAGCGGCACTTTAATATAGCTTGATTAGTTTGATCGCAACTTTGTATGTCATTGTGAAAACAAAAGTTAACTAAATTCTAGTTGACACTGGGTTCCAGTTAACTTTGTATATCATAATGTTTTCATGTGTCTCTGATTATTGGCTTGTTGGTTCCAGTTAATGGCTCTAAAAGGAAGGGATTCAAATGAAGTTAACCTCAGGAAAGAAAATGATCAGGGTTCTTGGAGCAATGGAAGTGAGAACAGCTGTGATGCTAATAACTTGGATATATCAAGAACTCCAGTAGCTACAAGTCCAGTATCTTCTCAACTTACTACTAAGCATCTTTTCTCCACATCCATCAGGCCTCCAAGCATGACTCAACTTCTCCAAAACTCATCAAGATCATCAATGGATCACGTCCAATGCCTGAAAGTTGATCATCATTCACATCATCCTCATCAATTGGTACAAGAAGAAAACTTCTGCAACATGTTCAATGGAATTGAGGAACAGCAAGGATTTTGGCCGTGGCCTGAGCAGCACCCACCATTTTCACTCAACCAAACTCATCAATTCTCCAATAATTAATAAACATGCAAAAATATCCATAAATGTTATTTAGCTCTATGCTTAAGTGAGATTTCATTGAAAAGAAAATCAGAATTATGATCAGCATTTTTCCCCCTACCCAATTTGAGTTCTTGTTTTGTTTGTAGATTAATTATTGTATAGAGAGAAGTGAACAAATTTGATTCCAACATCAATTTGTCCCTGAATTTTGTATGGGGATTTTTATTGTTATGCATGAAACAATTTCTTCCCCATACTTAGATAATTATTTGAACTTCGATAAATATATTAATTTTTTCCAGCTGGGAAACTAGGTTGGTTGAATCAGAATAGAAAGAGAAAAAAAAAAAAAACATTTCTTATACTTAAGGCGCATGTGCCAGTAAGTGGGTTTCCAGCTCTGGCATGTAGCGTGGTCCATGAAATAAGAAAATAATAAACAAGAAAGAATTTTCTTCTATAAAAAATTTCCCACCTTTTAATTGGTGTTGGTGCTTTGGAACCATGCTTTTGGAGCGTATAAAAACTGCATGGGGTTGCTTACCTTATTTTCATGGCTGATAAATTAAGTCGTAAATCATATACATAAGCATGGAGTGAGCAAAATCTAGTTAGTCGGTATACACGAATAATCTATAAAAAAAATAAAAATAAATACAAAAAAAAAGAAAAAAAAGAGAGATTCTAAGTATACGTTCCAAGAGGAAAGAAGCCAAAGAGATGGGAAAGGAAGAGAACAAATAGCGATTGGGGTCTGATTATATGAAGGGGACGTCTGTATATTTTCATCTGACAAGTGAAAGTGTCTAACTCTGCACCCTTATCTGTGCCATATCCATGTGACCTGCTGCTATGACACCACATATATATATATATATCGCTCATTCATTCAATGGAAGAAGAATCTTAGTTACATTTATGGTTTTCTTGACCGAAGGATTTACCCATGTTTATTTTGCTAATGAGTATGTATTCTACAAACCGACATGCTGTTGATGACAGTAAAATATATTAACGACACAAAACAAGGGTTTGAGGTCACTGTCGAATAATACAAGAGAGGTTCCTCAAACTTTTACGTGAAATCTGACGTAAGCAAGGAAATAAAGAAAACTTTTCAAACGAAAAAATTCCGATGGTACTTATGTTCAAACCCGGAAATTGGTACCCCCATTTCGGTTCGGTTCCGACCGACCAAAAATCCGAACTTTATATATATATAAACAAAATACAATAATAGAATGCCTTATTGCATAACTAGCGAGACATTCGTACATAGCATAAGGATTTTTACAAAAAATGACTAAGTATTTTCACGTAAAATGTGTCTACTTTTCATTAATTACAAAACTAACTCAACTTATTTGCAAGTGTAGCTCTTTTATTTACAAGCATACCTATTTCTTTCTCTTACTTTATTTTTTTTCTTTTCTATTTTTATTTTCTCTTTATTTATTTTTCTTTTTTCATTTGCTTTTTATTTTTTACTTTTTACTTATTTTTTCTCTTTCTATTTTTTTCCTTTTCTTCTTTTTTATTTTTATTTTCTCTCCTTTTTCCTTTTCCTCTTTTTTTAAAAAAAAATTATTTTCTTCTTTTTTCTCTTTTTTTAGTGGAATATTAGACAATATATTTTTTCTTTGTTTTTATTTTCTATTACATTTTTGCCCATTCTATTCCTTACATGTTGCACTTCTCCACACACACTTTTCTTAGCTTGCTGTAAATAGTGGAGGACAATACGGTAGATGAAAGTTAACTGTTAAGGGATGACAATTGAATGTGAATTTTCTTTTAATGTTGTACTAAATAAAGACAAGATGAAAAATAAAGTAGAAATCTAAACCAGACCAGTGTCAAATGCTTCAGACACACTAGGCACTTGGATAAAACATGCATAAATCTAAAAGGAAAAAATTCCAAAAGAATTTACAGTACAAATACTTTTTAAAAAATATACGATCTAACCAGTCCATCTTTTGAGTGCATAGCCACAAATTAAATCATATAAGTAATAAATGTGTTGTTTTCCAATAATAGATTAAAGATTTTTTTTTATTGGATATTTAATCATTACCATTTAAAAGCCTTTTATTTGTTTTTGAGAAAACAAAGTTTCATTAATTAGTCAAGCATCGTTTATTTAATTTGAACGAAACTTTATCCATTAAATTTAAGCTCCATATTTTTTTTACCTTTTCGAATAAAAAAAAATTAATAATTAGTAGTGTTTTTTTAAAATCTATTTAAGTAGAGAACATATAAAGTTTATTGTTTTGGTACAATGATATTTTTCAAAAACGTAAAATATACCATAATAAAAATATTGTATCAGAAACATGAAATATATAGAAATGTAAAATATATTGTAATGAAGATATTGTATCAGAAACGTAAAATATATGAATGATAAACTAAAAATATACAGAAAGTAAATCAAAAGTATACAAAAAAAAATTAAATTTAATGTCTTTGGAATTTATATTCCAATAATGATGAACGAAATCACTAATATAATAGACATGAGACTACCTATAATAAAATAATGAATAATAATGATGATAATACATTCAATCAAAGATAAAGAAAACAAATATAATGAGATTGTTTCATATATGGAAAATAAATGGGTAAATGCGTAGTTTCACCCCTAAAAAAAAAAACACTCCTTAACTTTTATTGTTTTCTATTCAGCTTTTAAACTTTTATTTTAAACCTTTTTACCTTTTAGTTTGTATATTTTGATTCCATTTAACTCATAAAATATCAAAATGGATAGAAATTAATTTTAAATGATTTGAAACATGTAAAATGTTAAAGCTTCAAAACACTATAAATAGAATTAAAAACTAATATAAAAAAGTTTATAAAATTTTATTTTTAGTTATATTCTCTCTTTCATTAAATAATATTTTAATTTATATAAATTTTTTTTCTGTTCATATCAACATTGATTTATAAAATACTTCAACTTTTTGTATTATAAGGGGCTAGATAGATTTAAAATAAAAGCTTAAGGTTGAATAGAATACAATAGAAGTTGAGGACTGCTAGAGGTTAATTGAGTAAAATTGAGGGATGAAACTATGCATTTGGCCGAAAATAAACTAAAAGTAAATGAAAAATAAAAATAAAATATATTTTAGATTTCACGCTTTTAAAATTTGTACTCCAATCACTTTAAATTTTTTAAAAGCAAAATTGTCACTCCACTTCCTATTGTATCGAGTGCCCTACAATTCTATATGTATATATTTTTTTTCAATTTATAATATTTTACATTTATTTTACATTTCTTATATAATAATTATATATATATTTGTTAATTTAGAATATAATAATAATAATAATAATAATAATAATAATAATAATAATAATAATAATAATAATAATAATAATAATAATAAAAATTTAATCAAAGATAATGAAAAATATAATGAAATAAAAGTGTAGTTATAATTAAAACCTCAATTAATATAATGGAAGTGTATATTAGAATTTTCTCTATCATAATTTGTTATGTGCCAATTTTTGAGATTTATGAATATATAAGTAATTATAATTAATATAAAAAATAAAGTTAATTATAATTAATAATTGAATATAAATATATAAATACTTAACAATTTTGTTTTTGGAATACTAGTAGTTTAAAAAAAGTATTATGATTAAATATCATAGCTACTAATGTATATCTTTTAAAAGTAGTTCAAACGGAAGGCATTCTTCATCAACTTCAAGTCAAATCAAACATGTTAGCATCCATCACATGTAGCCCTTATGATCGGGAGCAAGATTCACAAGCTTAAAGCTTGAACAATCATGTGAAGTGAAGAGTCTGTGCCCCTCATGATCATGAGTGGATTGTGACAAACAATATAGCTTGAGATTAGGGAGTCTAAGTTGTGAAAACAAAGACTCATTCACGGCTTCAACTCTTAAGACTGCTTATAGGCATAGTGAACCAAAGCCTTGTAAAGTCCTCAAAGCATCAAGGAGGGTGAGTCGCTCTTGATTATTGGTCACAATCATGAGCTAATTGTGACACCATTACTTTTAGTCTCCAATGGCTACTTCTAACACCAACGACTATATTTTTTATGCGTTATGATCATGAGCAGGCTTCTTCTTGAAAAAAGTTAAAATTCATTAAATGAAGGATGGTGAAGCTTGAAGATATAATTGGTATTAGAGCTTGACTTCTTAATACTTAATTGTAAGAAGAATAGATCATGGGGAATGAATCTTTAAAATTTTCATCTCTTAGACCCTTTTTTTTATGGTAGTAACTACCCACATTGGAAGTTTAAGATGGAGTTGTACTTAAATAAAGACCCAATCAGACTTTAAGATGTTGTTATAAAAGGTTGGAAACCATCAAAGGATACAATTAATAGTGTTGAAACCACCCTTGCAAGGAGTCAATGGTCAAATGATCAAAAAGAAGAAAATTACAAAAATATGAAGACTATGATTATTTTGTTTGCCTCTATCTCTAGAGAAGAAGGAAAAAAAGTTCAACAATGGAAATCCATAAAGGAAGTATGGAAATTGCTTGAAATCACTATGAAGGAAATGTATAAGTAAGAAGCAAGAAAGTTCAACTTCATGTATATGAGTATGAACTTTTCAAGATAAAACCTTAAGAATTAGTAACAGAGATGACAAATCGCCTTAACTTTCTTCTAGCTACCCTCAAGAAATTTGAAAAATATTTTTCTAAGGAAGAAGTAAATAATAAGATTCTAAGAGTCCTACTAAAGAAGGATTAAGAATCTAGATTTACTTTAATTAAGGAAGCTCATTATCTCTCAATCAACATCCTCATTAGGAAGCTTTTTACACATGAGCTTACCCTAAAGTAAAAAGAAATAAGATGAGAAGGATGAGAAAGAACAGAAGAAAAAAGGAATTGCCTTGGATGTTATACAAGAAGCTAATGATGAAGAAAGCCTTGTTGACTCTAGTGAAGAAGATGATGAAATAGATATAATCACTTAAGGATTCAAGAAATTCTTAAAAAGAAAAAGCTTGTCAAGGTAAAGAGATAACAAATAGTTTAAAAATAATAAGAATAAGGAAGCAACTTGTTATGAATGCAAGAAACTAGGATACATTTAAAATGAGTGCCCAGGTTTGAAGTTCAAGAGCAAAGGAGAAAGGATAAAAAGAAAGAATTTAAAGCTTTATAGGATGACTTCTCCAAATTAGAAAAGGAAGAGGAGCAACAAGAAGTGGCTAACCTTTGCTTCATGGCCTTATAGACAACAATGAGGTACCATATACTTCTTACCCTTTTTGTGATGATGGGAGCTTTATTGTTAGCAAACTCATTCTTAAATGTAAGAGCCTACTCTTTAAGAAAAAGTTCTATAAGAATGAACTCTCAAATCTATCCAAAGAATTTGGAACCTTGAAAAATGATTTTTCAAATCTTCTTTTATCAAATGAAAAAATTGTTAATGAATTGAAAAAAATGCTTGTAAGCACCTACTTTTTGGATACAATTGTGCACACGTGTGATGAAAGGCCCTATGTTGAAAATCTAAATGAGAATTGATCTCTAATGTCAAGTTTCATGATTTAAAGGACTAATTTGCTAAGTTTAATGGAATTAATTACAAAGCTAGTTTTTTAGGGATTGGATTGAAAAAATTAGAAACTTCCAAGGACCTTTTTTATAATTTTAAAAAATGAAAATATGGTCCGCCGACATTTAATGCCAACCGGCATTGTGTAATGTTGATCGGTATTACATAATGTCGATCAGCATTATATAATGTCAATCGGCACTATGTAATGCCGATCGGCACTATGTAATGCCAATCAGTATTAAGCAATGCCAATCGGCATTATGGGATAAAAATTGGCATTCTAGAGTGCTGATTTTCGCTAAAAAATGATTTTTTACACTAAAAATTGAATTTTTCATAATTTTTCATTTTTTTAATTAGCCCAGGACACCACATGTCCTTGCATGTGCGAGTCTTTGATTTTTTCAAAACTCTATCTCTAGATTTTGAAAGTTCAAAAATTAAAAATCTAGCGCAACTTTCATCCATGATCACTAGGGTGGACGTTACTAGGTTTGGCTTTAAAAGCTAGAAGGAGGAGGTTGCGAAAAACCTAGAGGGAGAGAGATAGCTAAAGAGGTAGATTTCTTAAAAAACCTAGAGGGAGAGATCTCGAGCTAGAGAGGCAGAGTCTATAAAAAACCTAGACCTTAATGGACTAAGAAAATAAGAGAGGAAATTGCTAAACAAATTCAGGCTAACTTCTTAGAAGTAGTAGATTACCCCAATGGTTAGCAAAAATAGTCTCAATACCCAAGAAAGATGGTAAGGTGCATATGTGTGTTGATTTCATATATTTAAATAAAGCATGTTCAAAAGATGACTTTCCTTTACCCTACATCGATGTCATAGTAGATAATGCAACATTAAGTGCAATGTATTCTTTCATGGATGGGTTCTCTAAGTATAATCAGATAATGATGGTAGTTATAGATAAGATCAAAATAGCTTTTATTACAGAATGGGGGACCTATTGTTACAAGGTTATGCCTTTTGGGTTGAAAAATGCAGGTGCAACATACCAAAGGGCAACTACTACTTTTTCCACAATATGATGCATAAGGAAGTTAAGGTGTATGTTGATGACATGATGGTTAAGTTAGAAATAATAGAGGGACACTTTGAAGCACTAGACAAGTTCTTGGTGTGCATTGAGAGGTATAATCTGAGACTCAACCTGAAGAAATGCATTTTTGGAGTTACTTCAAGGAAGTTGTTGGGGCATATAGCTAGTAGTAGAGGAATTGAAGTAGATCTAGATAAAGTGAAAGCTATTCAAGAAATTCCAACACCAAAGACAGAGAAAGAAGCTAGAGGGTTTATTGGCAGGTTATAATATATTAGCAGGTTCATTGCAAAGCTTACTAATATTTGTGACCCAATCTTTAAGTTATTGAGAAAAGATCAACATGTAAAGTGGAACGATGATTTTCAGAAGGCCTTTAATAAGATAAAAGAATATCTCACCAATCCACCTATACTGAGACCACTAAGGCAAGGTAAATCATTGATTATGTATTTAGTTCTAAAGGAAAAGGCAATGGGGGCAATGTTAGCTTAAGAAGGACTGGATAGGATAGAGCATACAGTGTATTACCTCAGCAAAAAGTTATTGCAATATGAAGAAAAGTATGATTTGGTGCAAAAGATGTGTTTGATAATAATCTGGGCAATAAGAAAATTGAGGCATTACTTTTAGTCTTATAGTGTTCAAGCTATTTTAAAGATAGATCCATACACCTGCTTTGACTGGAAGGGTGTCTTGATGGCTTGTACTCCTAATTGAATTCGATATAGAGTACATTATCATAAAGGTTATCAAAGGATGGGCAATAGCAGAATTCCTAGCACAGAATGCAATAGAGGGCGATGAATCATGAAACCTAGAATTTTCAGATAAGAATCCAATAATTATAGAGCATCGGGAATGGAAGCTTTATTTATGGGGCCATAAACAATAAAGGAGCTGGATTAGAGTGATTACGCCAAAAAGAGAAACCATACCAATGGCCAAGAAACTGGATTTGAAAGTAACCAATAATATGGCTAAGTATGAGGTATGCATTCATGGAGTGGAAGTAACAATGGTAGTTAGAGCAAAGGAGTTGTTAGTATATAGGGATTTGATGTTGGTTATTAGTCAGGCTAACAAAGAATGGGAAGTAAATGAGGAAAAGTTGAAACCCTACATCTACTATTTGAGGACTTTAATAAAGAACTTCACCAAATGTCTTTTTATCCATTTATTAAGAGATGACAATCAAATGGTAGATGCTTTAGCAATGCTCTCTTCAATGTGGGACAGTGTAACTGGATTGACTATGAAGCCATTAGTGATCATGAAATCAAGAGCTCCATGTTATGGAGGTGAGCAGATTATGGAAATTCAAATAGGGCTTAAAGAGAAGCTCTAGTTTTATGATGTTTAAAGGTTTATCGAGGAAGGAAAATATCCAGATAAAGCCACTTTAAAAGAGAGATATGCTTTGTGTGTTCTTGCACGTAATTTTGCAAGTCACGATAGGGTGTTGTATAAAAGAATGCCAAATGAGATACAACTCAGATGTCTCATGAAAGATGAAGCAGAAGAGGTGATAAAGGAGATTCATGTGGGAGCTTATAGTTCTCACATGAATGGAATAATCCTAGCAAATAAGACAATCAGACAAGGGCACTACTAGATGAGCATGGAAAGAGATTGCATTAAGACAGTAAGGCAATGCCATTAGTGTTTGATCTATGGGAATCTCAACCTCCTTCCTCTAATAGTGTTAAATAGTTTATCATCTCCTTAGCCTTTTGTAGTGTGGGGGATTGATATCATAAGAGAAATAAGACTGACAGCATTAAATGGACATAAGTATATAGTTGTGATAATTGATTACTTATCCAGATGGGTAGAGGTTGAATCTTTTAATACTCTAAAGGTGAAGCAGATGGCTAGGTTCATTGAGAAGAATCTTATTTACAGATATGGGGTTCCACATCATGTTGTGACGAACAATGGGGTTCAGTTTCAAGTAAAAATGGTAGAGTTATTACAGAAATATGTTATTGAGCATCAAAAGTCTTCACCATATTGGCCTCAGGCTAATGGAGTAGTAGAAGCAACGAATAAGACTATAAAGAAATCCTCTTTAAGATGGCCAAAACTTACAAAGACTGGTTTGATTACCTTCCCTTTACCTTGTGGGGATATAGAACTACAGCTAGAACTGCCACAAGCCAAATTCCGTTCTCCTTAGTTATTTTTGTGAAGCAATTTTGCCTATAGACATTGAGATCAAGTCTCTAAAAGTGGTTATGGAGGCCAAAATGCCTGAGAGTGAATGAGCATAAAAGAGATATGATAATCTGGTATCTCTAGATAAAAAGAGGATGAATGCTTTTTTTTATACATAAATATAGCAGAGGAGGATAACAAGGTCATTCAATAAGAAAGTAAGGCCAAGGAAAATAAGAGCTGGAGACATGGTGTTAAAATAGTTTAGAGCAATAGTGTTCAATCTAAGAGGAAAATTCAAACTAAATTTGTAAAGACCATACTTAGTCAAGTCATTTCTGCTAAAGGGAGCTGCCAATATATCATCTTAAAGGGAATGAATTCATAAAGCCTATTAATCTGGATCACCTCAAGAAATACTACCTATAAAAATAAATAAAAGTAGTATAAAGAAAATAAAGTCCGCTGACTAGAAAACCCAAAAAGGCTAGTCATGCAAAAATAAGGACATTTTCGATGTTCATAAAACTCATAAAGTGTTAGTAGGAAAAAATTAAGGAATAAATAAAAGAAAAAGCTCTCACTAATTAGAAAGCCAACAAAGGGCTAGTCAGGCAAAAGTTAGGGAGATAAAATGTGAACGAAAAATATTCAGTTAGAAAAATTCAAAAAGACTAGCTGATAACAGGAGTTATGTCATATGATGTAGTAAATGTACTCATTTCGGCCCTAATTAATGAATCTTATTAAAATTAAATTTTGTTATAACATTGCATATTCTATCTTATTTATAATGCATAAGTACTAAAAAGGAAAACAGAACATAAAAGCTTAAAATTAGCTCTATGAGACCATTTTGCTTTAGTAGTGCCTCCATTTCTTCTTCTTTTAAGATTCATCATGTAAAGCTTGAGTCCTCTTGTATCTAGAAAATTCGAGTGGCTTTGTAGCTTGTATCATAACCCAAGTCTTGTAATTATCGTCAGTAGCTTTATCAACATTCAAAGATATATTGTGCTTATGGGTTCTATGAGGCCATAAGTCATTGACCTTATGTAAAAAAAATCATGCTCGAGAGGGAAACCCTCGAAATTAATTGGAATTGTAATAATGAATTGTGGGTGACCATACTAATGATAAAGGCATAAAGGGGAAATGAAAGTCAAAAAGCGTAACCCTGGGATGGGAACACAGTAATTATATAAGTCAAGAGTCATGAACTTTAGTCTTTACTAAGGGCAAACCCATATAATCTCAATGTCCTTGATACCCTTCATCCAATCAATCCAATGGTCTATAGTGTGCTTGTCTTTCATCTTCAAGGGTCGAGATTGCAACTAATGAGGTTGATAGGATATAGGGTTGGTAGGAGAAACAAGCAAGCTCAATTTCTATTGTAACCATGTTTGAAAACTAAAAATAATAAGCCCATTAAGTTGAAAACCTACACGGGTGGCTTAGGCAAAAGTTAAGGTTAAAATAATAATAATAATAATAATAATAATAATAATAATAATAATAATAATAATAATAATAATAATAATAATAATAATAATAATTCACTTAGGACCATCTATTCATCCAAGTCTAATTTCAAGAAAGGGAAATTTGAAATAGATCAGTACAAGGAGACTATCTGACATAACTACAAATCAGAAATGAAGATAGCCTGGAATTAGTCATCTTGGGCTTTACTATTAGGCCATAGGCTCCATCCTCTACTGGGATCATTATGATGATAAATATCTGGAGGTCTAACAGATGAAGTAATAACACTGTAAGGGCCTATGCTCAAGTCCACAAGCTGCCAACAAAGCATCTTGTTCTCTGACTCCAGATCCATAGAATAACTATGCACATATTGGAAACATCATATCATATGCATTCCATGCATACCATTCATACATTTTCATAATAAGTGTATATGCTTACCCGCCAACTATGTATGACCTGCATGGTAAATAACCTTTGAGATGAGGCGAGTCCATACAAATAATTTACCAGTGTCCAAGGGACCTATTTTGTAAAGTTGTACTAATGTTAATACCAAGTGTACAGGTAATACAAGAAATAAGTCAGAAAAACTCATATGAGAAGTATCTGCTAGAGAAAAGCTAGGGAGCTGAACTTCATCGAAATGCATCTGCTGCTCAACCAGAGCCTAAATAGCAGGAGCCCAATAGAGTATAGATCTATCAAGAAGGGGGACATCACCAAAAACAATGCCAGTAAAGGTTCCCTTATAACTGGTCCCAACGTGCTGAGTATATTGTGCATGACTAAGTCTAGGCCTAGATACCTCGGGCATAATCTCAAGCTCAGGAGTAGTCTCAACCCCCTGAGTAGTCCCGACCACCTCCTCCATCACCTCGTCGGTGGAGAGCCAATCTCCTTAAACTGTAAGAAAAGAAAATAAGTTATTTGAATATTCTAAAAGAGAAATTATCAGAAGTTACCTCAGCTTAGTCAACAGGAACCTGCTCCAATAGTTTCCTATGGATGAACTACCTGTAAAGGCGAGATTGCTCAAGAAAAATCATGGCATCATATCCCTATAATGCCTCTCTCAACTTTGAACCTATCAGATGAGAACTGTATAATATTAAGAAAGGAACATAAGAGGGAATATGACGTCAGGAAGGTCCAAAATGCCATTAATACATTTGTTCTCCCAAATACCACATCCGGTAGCCATAACCAGGGAGCAAAATCCTCATGTCCTCAAGTCGTACTATAGCAACCATGAAATCGTACCTCTAGACATCATTCGCTCCCTTTAGCCAATTAGATTTGATATGCAAAATCATATTATTAAGTTTAACTTACATTAAATAATAAAATATTAATGATATTATTTTCCTACCAAGTGCCACTCAATAGTGTTTAGTTGATCTTGATAAGTTTATAGAGTGCTCCTAATGCTCACTAGATAGGAAGAGCGCCATCTCTGCATCAGAGGGAGCCTCCTATCAGAACTGATAGCACCGAAGCCACAAATCAGCCCAATCTCTATACTCCAAATCTAGAAAGAGGAAATAAGTCAAAAAAAGAAAAAAGAGGATGACATACCTGCAAAGCATGCCAAAAGTCACACATGGTGATAACACCTCTATAGATAATGTCTAGTCTATAACACAGATAAGCCAACGTGGTAGATCCCCAATCAAGGGTGATAACTTGGTCTAAGTCTCAAAGAGGGCCGAAAAGGGCAATACTAACCTTATGACTAGTCTCGCAGAAGAGGGTCATGCCAAGCAATATCAGAAGGAGACACCTCACCTTCTGGGAAATCTGATGAGAAGTGGTGGTAGGCAAATGTTTGAATCCCTCAATTAATGATGAAAGAAGAACATTCTTTTGATTCTTCCACATCGAAGCAAACCCAATCAAATCTCACACATACTGACTCTGTGCATGCTCAAGGAGACTGCAATAGTAAATATCAAAGGAAATAGGAGTCCCTCCTAAGGCAATCCTAGTGATCACATAAAAACTTAAAGGAAAAATAGTTAACTCGCCTACATGAATATGGAACATATGGGTGGTGTCCATCCACTGCTCAATAGTGCGAATAAAGAATGCTGATCAGACCTCCCTCAAGCTATCAGAAACCTAGTAATAAATCGTATAAACCCAAAGGCCCATACCAGCTGCGCCACATTCTCCGATAGCCCTTGAAATAATTCACAAGCTATGTGAAAACAGCTTATGAATTTCATCGGTCACTAGGAGAATTTTGAGGGAGAAATAATTATTAATTGATCAAAAAATTATTTTTTAGATCGGTAAAGTAGAATGCCAATCGGCATTCCATAATGTTGATCGACATTGTGTAATGACGATCGGCATTATACAATGCTAATCAGCATTGCACAAATGCCAACTAACTCTTGGACTTTTGAAATTGGAATAGAAGGAAATTGGAATCGTTTAACAAAATGTTTGGTTTATAAGAGAATCCGAATTGGAATCAATTTTATTTATATATGAAAATATATTAAATAATAATTGTTATGAATTTATAAAATAATAACAATATATTAAAATATTTAAAATTTTGACTAATTTATAATTAATTTTACTTGATTTTATGAGAATGAAAAATCAATGGGATAAAGTACAAATTGGATCCTCAATTTGACCTCAAATTTTATATTTGGCCTTAATATTGTTTGGTCCCAATTGGACCTTAATTTTTAAAAATTGGATCGTATTGGATTCTCCTTTAAATAATTGTTCCAATTAAATCCTGAAAATCAAAGAAAATTTAACTTTAATATTAATTAGTAAAAATAAGTTTACATAACATTAGGAATTGATGAAATTACTTTTAAAATATACATTTATGAATTTTTTTAAATTTAAAAAATTTTTAAGCTTATAAAAACCATTTTTAAATATTTTTTGAAAATTTAGAAATAATTAAAAATAATTTTTATATATTTAATTTTTTTAAAATTTAAAAATTTTATAACCAAGTCATGCACATTTAATTAAAAAATTAAATGCTTTATACATACTCAATAATTTGTTAAAAATTATTAGAAGTTTAAAAGTTTCTATAAATTTTTAAAAAATTTAAAAATTATCATGTATATAAAAAATTTAATTTCTTTTTTCTTAAATGTATATTACTTGATTCCAAAATTTTTAAATTTCAGAAAATTTGTAGATCTAATTGGGACAAAAAAAATTAAGGTCAAATATGAACCTTATGGTAGTTCAAAGCGTTAGGTGCACTTAAGGCAATGAGTCTTCTCATTATCTAAAGCACAAAGTGCAAAAAAAGTGCTCACCTAACCGAAATAAGGCACATAATTTCTCAAATAAGATAATTATAAAATAATAGGATAAAGAGTAGGTATTATAGCTAACACAAACATACTTGAATCAATTGCATTGTCCTAAATAATGAGATGAAACTCTTATACTAATAAAAAAAACTAATTCTAAAGGTGTTAAAAAAAATAGTGTTGACCTTAGCAAGTTATTAATCTTGATTTTGATCTTAACAAACTTAATTTTTGAGCAACTAATGTGTTTGCTTCAAGTGTATATAAGTTAAGAGCAATTAGAAGTCAAAATAATGATGAACTATTAAAAAATCATTCCAAAAAGTCATTATAAGTATTATTTTGACCAGACTCATCACAATGACTAAATTGCACAAAAAAAGTGCAATACTTGTCATAGTCTCGACCGAGACCAAAGAAGTCCTGATCGGGACTAAGGGAGACCAATTTCTACATAAAACTTAAAAAATGGTAAAACCCATGGCAGTCCCGATCGGGACATTGATAGCCCGATCAAGACTAGAGCAAAATTTCAAACATAAGGGCTTATAATGGCTATTCAATGCTTATCTCGACTAGGACTTAAAAAAATGCAGCTCAAAAGTTCAAATTTCATTCAAATGGACTTTGTTTTTATTGGGAACAAAATTATTACTTCCAACAACTATAATTGAATTGCTCAAGTATAAATATGACCTTTGAAAATTCTTTTGTAGTTAAGAAACTTGTTTATTTATTCTATATTTTTAAGCATTCAATTAAGCTCTTTAAACTCTTTCAAAATTCATTTTATTGTTGTATACTCTTACGAGAGTTTGTGAGTGTTAGAATAGAAATTCTTATTTTTCTATTTTCTGGAGTTAGAAAAATAGGAAGTGAGATTCTATTCTAAAGGAATTGGTTTAAGTGTTTAGCCATTAAAACACTTAGGATTTTAGTTTTAGTGTAAGCCTTGGAAACACTTATGAATTGGTTTTTGAGTGAGTCTTAAAAGCTCAAGTTGTAAAAATCAATCTAGGGAAATAGATTATGGTGATTCAAAATCCCAACTTGAGGATAAGTTAGGTAGAGACATAGGATTACTGAGAATTTGAACTCTTTAAATTCTTCTATTCATCATTCTTCCTTCTCAACATTCTTTTTAATTCTTGTTCAAATCTTTTAATTTCTTATTATTGTTTGACAATCCTATTCACCCTCGTCAAGGACTCTTTCAATTGGTATCAAAGCTTGAATTATAGGAACTTCATTGCTAGAATACAAGATCATTGAGAGTGAATTATAAAACATTTCTTCAATTAGACCATTCTTTGATGGTAGTGACTATCCTCATTAGAAGTTTAAGATGGAACTATATATTGATTGTGATTCCATCAAACTTTGGGATAATATCCTAAAAGGTTAGGAACCACCTACAACTACCACTAATGGTATGGTAACTACTTTTGTGAGAAGCTAATGTAATATTGAACAAAAGGAAAAAATCATAAAAACAAAAAGGCTATGATCACTCTAGTCTCTTCCATGATAAGAGAAGAAGAAGGCAAGCTTAAACATTGCATGTTGACTAAGGAAATGTGGGAGATCTTGGAAAATCATTATAAAGGCAATGTGCAAGTTAAAAGCAAGAAAGTTCAACTGCATATGTATGAATATGAACTCTTTAAAATGAAGCCTTAAGAATCAATCTTGGACATCAAAAATTGTCTCAATGCTCTCCTCACATCCCTCAAGAAGCTTGGAAAATATTTCTCTAAGGAAGAAGTAAACAATAAGATTCTAAGAATCCTACCTAAAAAGGATTGGGAATCTTGAGTCACTTCAATTGAGGAAGCTCAAGACCTCTCTACCCTCTCAACTAATGTGCTCATTAGTAAGCTTTTGACACATGAACTCACAATTAAGCAAAGAGGTGAAGAGCAAGAAGAGAAAGAAGAAAAGAAAAAAAGTATAGCACTAAAAGCTCTTTAAGAAGATAGTAAAGAGCAAAGCATTAAAGATTCTAGTAACAAAGATGGTGATATTGGCATGCTCACTAGGAATTTTAAGAAGTTTTTTAGAAAGAAAATTTTTTCAAGAACAAGGGACTTTAATAAGAAGTTTGAAGGAGATGACAAGAAGAAAACTAAAGAAGTTACTTGCTATGAATGCAAGAAACCGAGACACATCCGAAGTGAGTGCCCCAAACTCAAATTCAAGAATAAGGGATCAAAGGATAGGGAAAAGGCCTTCAAAGATATTTGAGATGACTCCTTCAAATTCAAAGAGGAAGAGAAACAACAAAAATTAAAAATTGGTCAACCATTAAAAATTAAACTTTTTTTTTACATTTTAGTCCTAAAAGTTGAAATTTTTTTTATATTTTAAATAAATAATTTTTTTTATTTATAATTTATTATATTATTAAATTTGCATAATAATTGTATTTACTCAGTAAAAATAACATCAAAAAATTAAAAATTAAAAATTTTTTGTCTTAAATTATTAGTTTCAATAACAATGACATATAAAATTAATAAAGTATTATTATAATAATTTTAATTAATATATCATATACAAATAAATTTTTTTATATTTACACAAATTCAATTAGTTTTTTCAATATTATAATTTGTGTTAAATTTTAAATATCTATTGAATTCAATTGTCTATTTTAAATTCAATTGAGTTTAAGCATTATTTAAAATATAACACAAATTATAACATTGTAAAAATTGATTGAGTTTTATCCATATAAAAAATTTATAAATTTGTTAAACTGATGTCCATATGAAGGATAAAGCTCAATCAATTTTCATAATGTTACCATTTGTGTTATATTTTAAAAATGTTTAACACAAATTATAATGTTGACAAAACTAATTAAATTTATGTAAATATAAAAAATTTTATTTGTATATGATATATTAATTAAAATTATTTATTTTGAATTATTAAAATAACACTTGGTTAATTTTATTTGTTATTGTTATTGAAACTAATAATTTAAGAAAGAAATATTTTAATTTTTAATTTTTTGATATTATTTTTATTGAGTAAATACAATTATTATGAAAATTTAATAATATAATAAATTATAAATAAAAATAAAAATTATTTATTTAAAATATGAAAAATTTTCAAGTTATAGGACTAAAATATAAAAAAAAAAGTTTAATTTTAGTGGTTGACTAACAGAAAATTGGTTTGACTAATGAATAGGACTAACGAAAAATCTTTTTAAAACTTATAGAATTTGATTGCTAAGAATTAAACATTTAGGACTTAAATGTAAAAATTATATAACTTTTAGGACTGCAAATGTTGTTATCCCAAAATTAAATTCTCTAGTCTTGTTAAATCAAATGATAAATTTGCTAGTGATTTAAAATCTTTTAGTTCCTTGGAAGAGCAACTCAAGAAAGCTAGTGATGAAAATCGTAAACTTTCTAATGAAGTAGTTGAGCTAAAAAATTCTATGTCAAAATTTCAAAGAGGAAAAGAGAGTTAAGATCATTTACTTGACTCTCAAAAATTTCATGAAAATACTCATGGAATTTGATATACTAATGGAAAGGCCTCATTTTCATCATCATCATATATTAAATTTATTAAAGCATCATACAATTCCATTCCATCTACTTCAAAACCAATTAAGACTCAAGCTTTCAAAGCTAATAAGTCTCTTGTGTCAAATATTAGAAAGAAGTCTCATAAGACTCAATCCTATATGACACAAAGAGGTAATACTCAAAATAGAGCACTTTAACCTAAGCATGCTTATATGTACACTAGACACAATCACATTAGGCATGCTACACAACACAATGCACATAAACAAGTTGCACAAACCTATCAAAATACACATTGTCATTGTCAATGCATATCTCATACCATAACTCAAAATAATAGGAGACACACACCACCTCAACACAAAAGGCATGTTTCATATCCTAGGAAAACATATCATCCTAGGAGAATTTGAAAATGTTGTATATTCATATTGCATGATAAAATGACATACCAATAATATGTTCTTCTATAGAAGACTACATATGAATTTGCTTCCTGTGGATTATCTTAAGACTAACCAACCTAAACCAAGAAAGGTTTGGGTTCAAAATAACACTTAAATTATTTTGTGTAGGTGTGCTTAAAATCCATAAAAATAAAAAGCAAGTGATATCTTGATAATGGATGTTCAAGGCATATGTGAAGAGATAGTGAGCAATTCAACAAGCTTGATGCTAAGGATGGAGGACATGTTACATTCGAAGACAATGTAAAAAGAAAGATAGTTGGCATTGGAGAAATAGGAAATCCTAAATCCTTATTTATAATCATGTGTTGTTTATTGAAGGTCTTAAATATAATTTGCTTAGTATAAGTCAATTATGTGACATGGGAAATAAGGTGACTTTTTATACTAGAAATTGCTTTGTTAGTAGTCTTAATGAAAAAAAAAAAGTAATTTTTAATGGTGAAAAAGTAGATAATATTTATGTTATTGATTTAAATAAAATTGACAACAAAGAGATCAAATGTTTAATGTCTATTTCCCATGACACATAGACATGGTATAGAAGGTTAGGAGATGCACATTTTAAGCTTTTAAATGATCTTTGTAAACATGAACTTGTGATTGCTTTACCTAAACTTGAATTCACTAAAGATAAACCTTATGATGCTTGTCAAAAGGGAAAACAATCCAAGCCCTTATTTAAGCTAAAAAATAAAGTGTTAACTTATAAACCACTTAAACTTATACATATTGACTTATTTGGACCAACTAGAATTGCTAGTCTCAGTGGAATACACTATGCATATATGTTAATTGATGATTACTCTATATTTACTTGGGAATTTACAGCTTTTGAAAATTTTGCAAAAAGAGTTAAAAAAGAAAAAGGTTTTTGTATTTTTTTCTATTAGAAGTGATCATGGAACCAAATTTCAAAATGAATTTTTTTAAATCTATTGTAATGAAAATGGTATTTCATATATTTTCTTCTCTTATAACTCCTCAACAAAATAGAGTAGTTGAAAGAAAAAATAGAACTCTTATGTAAATGGCTAGGACAATGCTTCATGAGTATAATTTACCTCTATACTTTTAGGCTGAAGTCATTAACATATCTTGTTACATTTCGAACTGAGTTTTCAAAAGACCAATTTTGAACAAAATATCTTATGAGCTATGGAACAATAGAAAACCCAAAATACCATATCTAAGAGTATTTGGATGCAAGTGCTTTATATTAAACACCAAGGATAAACTTAGGAAATTTGATTCTAAAGCCGATGAAGGAATTTTCCTAGGCTACTCTATTTCTAATAAAGCATATAGAGTTTTTAATAAGAGAACTCTAACAGTTGAAGAGTTCATGCATTTTGTATTTGATGAATCAAACTTATTTAATCCTAAAAAGGATAATTATAATGTTGATGATCTTGTAGGTGACAATGAGATTGTGGATTTTTAAGAATAAAATGCTAGTAAGCCTTTGGAACTTGAAAGTCTAAGTAAGGACAATAATAAGGAGACATCTCAGCCTACCTTGAAGAATGAACTTCAAAAGGATTAACAATTCAAGAAAGATCATCCTCAAGATCTCATTATTGGTTACACTATAAAAGGGGTAACTCTAGATCTTAATTAAAGTCTATTATTAATTTAGCCTTTATTTCTCAAATTGAGCCCAAAAAATGTTGATGATGCATTGAGTGATGAATTGTGTGTCCTTACTATACAAGAAGAGTTAAATCAATTTGAGAGAAACAAGGTTTAGACCTTAATTCTTAGACCTAACCATCATCCTATTTTAGGCACCAAATAGATGTTTATAAATAAGATGAATGAACAAGGTGTGATAACTATAACCAAAACTAGACTAGGAGCTAAAGGTTATAATCAAGAGGAAGACATTGATTATGATGAAACCTTTGCCCCCGTTGTAAGGTTAGAAGCTATTAGAATGCTACTTGCATTTGCATCATTCATGGATTTTAAAATCTATAAAATAGATGTTAAAAGTGTATTTTTAAATGGTTTCATTGAAGATGAGGTATATGTCGAGCAACCTCCGAGTTATTAAAATTTTGATTCTCCAAATCATGTTTGTAAATTATCAGAAGCATTGTATGGATTGAAATAAGTTCTAAGAGCTTGGTATGAAAGATTGAGTAACTTCTTACTAGAGAAAGGGTTCTCTAAAGGAAAAGTTGACATAACTCTTTTTATAAAGAAATACAAGCATGATTATTAATTGTTCAAATATATGTTAATGATATTACTTTTTGTGCTACTAACCATTACTGGTGTGAGGAATTTTCTAAGCTAATGCAAGGAGAATTTCAGATGAGTATGATATGAGAACTAAAATTCCTTCTCGAATTACAAATTAAACCATGCAAAGATGGGATTTTCATCAATCAAACTAAATATACAAGAGACGTTCTTAGGAAATTTGGCATGGATGAAGCTAAAACAAGCAAAACTCCAATGAGCATCACAACCAAACTTAACAAGGATGAGAATGGAAAATCGATTAATGAAAATCAATTTATTGATATTATGTTTGCTACTTGCTTATGTGCCAAATTTCAATCTAGTCCTAGAGAGTCTCATTTGAATGCTATCAAAAGAATTTTTAAATATTTTTAGAAAACAATGCATTTAGGACTTTGGTATCTTAGGAGTTCTTCCTTTAAATTAATTAGTTATTCAGATGCAGACTTTACTAGTAACTTACTAGTTTAATTTAATTAGTTATTCAGATGCAGACTTTACTGGTAGCTTACTAGTTTGATTTAATTAGTTATTCAGATGCAGACTTTACTGGTAGCTTACTAGATAGAAAGAGCACTTTTGAAACTTATCAAATTTTAGGACAATGTTTAGTTTTTTAGTTTAATAAGAAACAAGTTTCAGTTGCCTTGTCCATTGTTGAAGCTGAATATATTGCAATAAGTCTTTGTTATTCATAAGTCTCATGGCAAAAACAATAATTGTTGAACTATGATATAAAACTTGATCACATTCCAATCAAATGTGACAGTACAAGTGCTATTAACCTTAGCAAGAATCTCGTTCAACATTCTAAACTAAGCATATAGCCATTCGACATCATTTTTTTGTGTGATCATGTTCAAATTGGTGATATCTCACTTATTTTTATTGATACAAATAATCAACCTATAGATATCTTCACCAAACCTCTAAATGAAGAGAAATTGAATTTCATTAAACATGAATTTTCCATGATTGATGGTTCTAGTCTGTCTTGATTTTGATAATCCTTTGAATTTTTCTTTAAGATTATTTTTAGTATATGATACTTGTTTTATATTTTTTTATTATTCCTTTTATTTAGCAAAATTAAATAATTATTTTATTAAATTAATTATTTTAATTTTAGCAAAATATATCCTTCCTAAATTGATTTTTTTAAACACTCATTTATTTGTTCTAAAAATCTTCAATTAATTCAAAGAAATGCATATTAAATTTGAAAGGACTTAATTGTAAGACTTTTTGGACTTAATTGAAAACTTTTTTCAAACTTTTCTTGAATAGACCTCTGTCCCGCCCGGGACTAGATCATGTCCTGATCGAGGCATGATCTGTCAATTCTATGTTTTAACACATAACTAATCATGAACGGATATCTCGATCGGGATATCACTCAGGACTTAATGTCCTAATCGGGATAGGAGCATGTCTCAACTGGGATATAGTTCCTGATAGCATTAGGAATTCAAATTCTTTCAACCTTTTGACTCTCCAATCAAAATCATTAACTATTTTTTAGGTTCATATTTAGTTCAAATTCAAATTTTACACTATTTCCAACCCTAATCTCTTGCCTATAAATACCACTTTATTCCTTTTAACTTTTTTCATCTCAAACAAGTTTCTTCTTTTCCATACAAATTCTTTAAAATACTCTTATTTTCTCTCCTAATGGCTCCTAAAAAGCCAAGCAAGGTTCCTTCATCTTCTCAAGATCCTCCCTCTAAAAAGGATAAACCTAAGAGAACTCATTCTCCATTCTCCTACTCTTCTCAAGAAATCATGAAAAGAATGTTTCAATTTAAAAAAAGTGCATTCATTCCCTTAAGATTCATGGATGAACTACTCTCAAGGCAATTGGTTGCTATGAAGAAGTACAAGATCTTCTTCTCAAAAGTGGGATTTATGATTTTACTTTCTTACCTTTTCCATCTTACCCTTCTCTTATTATTGAGTTTTTTTCTTCATATACTCTTCATTTCATCAAATTTAATGATGACAATCCCTACTTCTCTATAAGATTCAAAGTGGGATGGAGAGATCATTTTATGACTTATCAAAAGTTTGATACTATTTTTGGCTTTTCTCAAGAGGGACATAAGTTAACCCTCATTGGTTTGCCTCTTCCTATTGGGATGAAATCAAAGCTCCTAATGCTCCTTAATTATTTGCCAGACATACTAAAGCCTCATTCATCAAATCCAAAGCACTTTGGTATGTTCATCATTTTATTATCTACTCTATTAATGGTAGAGCTCTCTCTAATAAAGCCCTTTCTCTTGATGACCTTTTTATTCTTTATTATCTTCATCATAATGAGAATATTGCTTTATGAAGACTTTTACAATGGAGAATTTAGCTTAGTCACACTGATGTAATTTTTATTGGTGGAATTGTCATAAAGTTAGCTAAATTCTACAATATTAATCTTGCCTCTCTGCCCTCTACAAACCTATGATGCATGATGCATCTTTCATTCAAAAGTCCAAAAAATTCACCTTTATTAATGGAGTTTAGGTTTGAAAACATGATCTTAGAGCTAGTAAAAACATTGAAGCTATGTTTCAAGAATTGAAAGAGTAATAAGGTCAAGATCTTGGGGAAGAAGAATAAGAACCTCAACCTCATGTTGCCCCTTTAAGAAAAAGAATAAAAAGTAAAGGTACATCAACTCAAGGTGCTCAAGCTTAAGATGATGAACCTTCTTAGGTAGGATAAATTTTTGAATGCAGGTCCTTAATGGAATCCAACTTCAATTCTCGCTTTGATGAAGTTGAATCCAATTTCAATGTGTGTTTCAATTAAATCGATGGCAACATTACTCACCTTCAACATGATGTTCATCATATTTATGAGCAACAAGGCTACACTTGCACTTTTCCTCCTCTTCCTTCATCCCCTCCTAAAAAATATATCTTATATGTACTTTTCATTTATTTTATTTTCAGTATGTGTTTGATTTATTTTTCGTATATGAACCTCTAGCTGCTAGTTTGTTTTTAGACTCATTTTATGCTTGTTTCTATTTGGTTTACTTTCAGTTTATTTTCCATATATTCTCTTTGTACTGAATGCATTTTTCCTATTAATGAAATTTTCCTTTCTTTAAAAATAAATTTCTCTTGTGTTCACTCTTTTTTATTTTTGACAAAGGGGGAGAAATATTTAAGTTTGTTCAATTTTTTATTTATTATATTAATTTATTATTTATTGTGCATAACTTCATGTATAAATTCTTTTTAGGAATTATTTTTATTTATTATGTTAATGTATTACTTATTGTGCATAAATTCATGTATATATTCTTCTTAGGAATTTTTTTGATTTTTTTCTTTACTTTTAAATAAGGGGAAGCAATAATTTAGTTTGCATGAGTATTTAGTTAATTTCTTTTAAGGGAAAGAATTTTTTTTTAAGATGTGTTTATGCTAGAGACATAACTATGTAATAGTGTGTCCTTAATATTAATTTTTTTTAATCTATTGAAATAGGGGGAGAAAATGTTTGAATATTTTTTTATATATGCCATATTATTTCACAAAGATTTTGTGTATCTTTATTTTTTCATTGTTTTAGTTTGTGGTCTTTTGTTTCCTCTATTTTTTTTAATAAAGGGGGAGAAAAAGTAATATGATATTTGTGCTTAGTATTTATGATTGTAATATGCTAAGTGTCATATGATCAATTAACTAGCTAAGCTCTATATGATCATGTAAGGTCTTCCTATATAACTATTTTTGTGATGCATTATATGCATATATGTTTGAAATTATTTTCTTTATATTGTCAAACATTATTTTTATGTTTTTAACACATTTGTTATGGAAGGCCATAATTTTTCTCATTATATATTTTTTACTTCCGCTATTGAGAATAAATTAAATTTTATATTTCTTATCATATCCATATTTATAGGGAGAGAAATAAAGAAATTTATTTGATCTTATTTAATATCATTATTATTATCACAATTGTTATTAATCACACACTTTACCTTATATTATTTTTATCAAACTCAAAATAAGTTTTTCAAAATCAAAAAGGGGGAGATTGTTGACCTTAACAAGTTATCAATCTTAATTTTAATCTTAACAAACTTAATTTTGAACAATTAATGTGTTTGCTTCAAGTGTGTATAAGTTAGGAACAATTTGGAAGTCAAAATAATGATGAACTATTAAAGAAAAATCATTCTAAAAAGTCATAATAAGTATTATTTTGATTGGACTTATCGTAAGGACTAAATTGCACAAAAAAAGTGCAATTCTTGTCATAGTCCCGACCAGGACCAAAGAAGTCCTGACCGGGACCAAAGAAGTACTGACCGAGACCAAGGGAGACCAATTTCTACATAAAACTCAAAAAATGGTAGAACCTATCCTGATCTAAGGTCTCAATTGGGACACTGCTCAGGACATGACAATTTCAATCGGGAAATTGATATCCTAACTATGACCAGAGTAGAATTTCAAACACAACAGCTCGTAATGACTATTCAATGCTCGTCCCGATCGAGATTAATGATATCCCAACCAGGGCTTGACAAAATGTAACTTAAAAGTCTAAATTTCATTCAAATGGACTTTGTTTTTGTTGGGAACAAAATTATTACTTTGAACAACTATAATTGAATTGCTTAAGTATAATTACAACCTCTGAATATTATTTTAAAGTTAAGAAACTTATTTGTTCATTCTATACTTTCAAGCATTCAATTAAGCTCTCTAAACTCTTTCAAAATTCATTTTATTATTGTATTCTCTTATGAGAGTTGGTGAGTGTTAGAATAGAAATTCTTATTCTTCTATTTTCTAATGTTAAAAAAATAGGAAGTGTGATTCTATTATAAAGGAATTGGTTTAAATGTTTAGCCATTAAAACACTTGGGATTTAGATTTTAGTATGAGCCTTGAAAACACTTGTGAATTGGTTTTTTAGTGAGCCTTGAAAACTCAAGTTGTAAGGTTTGAGATAAGCCTAAAAATCAAGTTGTAAAAATCAATCTATGGAAATAGATTGTGGTGATTCAACATCCTAACTTGGGAATAAGTTAAGTGGAGAGGTAGGATTATTAAGAATCCAAATTCCTTACATTATTGTGTTCATCATTCTTCCTTCATAACATTCTCTTTAATTCTTATTCAAATCTTTTAATTTCTTATTATTATTCAATAGTCCTATTCACCTCCCTCTAGGACTCTTTTAAATAGCAATTGAAATTCCTTGAGCAAAAAAAAAAAAAAAAACTAAAGTTCTAGTCTACTCTAGCATGTTATAGCTTAAAAGTCATCATCAGATTTTTCAAATAAGTTTTCATCACTTCCATTGCCATGGTTAGATTGAAAACCAAAAATATCTTCCTTATATGTATCATTTAGATTAGCCTTAAGGCCTCCAACATCTTATAAATATACTTGTGAAGATGAAGCCTTTGAACTTGTAATTGAGTTAAGTAAATTTCTCTTAGATCTAGTTTCTCCAACACTAGCAACTCTTGCCACATCTCCTAAAGTCAAACCAATAGAATTATTATCAATAAACACGTCCTCATTTTCAGCATCCTGATCTAACTCACCTATTTTACCTACCAACCACTTATTACTTTCATCATTGTTTTGTAAGGAAATAGGATCAATGAGATCTCTCTTATCATAAGGGCATTAAGAGCTTAACTGTGTTTGATAAAAACCAAATCATTTAGCCTTTATTATGCAAGTCAATTCCTTCTTTTTGTATGAATCTAGAAGTATAATAAAAACAATTACTTAATCAGTTCATAATCTACTTAAACTTACTGCCTATTTATTTATAAACCATTAAGACATAAAATTATTAAAATTATGATTACCTAACATGTTCAAACACACTTTAATTTTGTTCACTTCCTGATGCACTGCATGTTAAACTAAGAATTTCAATGGCTAATTGTTGTAAATTTGGAGTATAACTCCTATAAAGACTCCACCATTCAGCTAAATAGTATTTTTAACAGATATTCAATAATTATAAATGCATATAGCAATTTAAAAGCATTTTAAATACATTTTTAGGTTAAGAAGTACCTAGAACTTTTATTTTTCTAAATCGAACTGCTAGTGGAATGCCATAGAGACCCTTAGCTCTCTTGTACAATGACAATTCACCTATGATCTTGTCTTGCACATCTTGATTAGCCACCAATTTCAAAATGCAAGTATACAATCTAGATGTTATCTCCATATCAAACTTTATTGTTGAATCTATTGTTGAATTTTATAGTTTAGTTCATTTTCACTAAATGCTTTCATGATAGCTTCTTTAGCTCTATCTATAGCTTTATAGATATATCCCATTACAACAAGAGGCCTCATTACCTTGAGTATGTAAATAACACCATTCTAAAAATAAGGCATCAAAACTATTTCCATAACTCGATTGGTCTTTATTTCTTTTGCCCACGTACTAGAAACCCACTCCTCTAATGTAAACATAGCCCTCAATGATATTATGCTTGTGGATGCATTGTAAAGTGAGATAGGAAGTACAAAATCTAGTTTTCTCGGGCCTAATAAGCTCTTTTTATTTTGTGAACTCCCTCATCATGTTTAAGATGCCTATATGATTATATATATAACTTTTCGTACTAATGGCCTTATTTAAAACCTTTGAGACTCTAAGTATTTTTCCTATATCCTCCAATATAAGACCAATACAGTGAGCTGCACATGGAGTCTAATATAGGTGAGGACTTTTTACTTCTACTAGTTTACTTGCTAGCTAAAATTAGACCCATTGTCAGTTAATACTTGCACAATGTTAGCTTCCCCAACATATTCAACAAATTCATCAAGCAACTTGAATGTCTTTTCACTAGTTTTAACAATGGAAGATGCATCTATGGACTTGACAAACATAGTTCCTATATAACAATTAACTAAAAAAAATTAATTAGTGTCCTATTAATTTTGCTTAACCACCTATTTGACATTATGGAACAACCATGTTTGACCCATGCATTATGGTGAATAAGTCATTAGTGTAAGTCACTTCTTTCTTCAAAGTTATAACTCTTAATTCATGATAGTTAGGAGGCTTTAAGTTTGGGCCATATTTCAACCATCCATTTACATGAGTCCATGAGAGCTACATTGAATGGAATCCCAGCTTAGTAGAAAAATCTGCCAATGTATTGACAAGCCATAGATTGTTTCCCTTTATCAAGAGAATCTTTATGTTTGCTTGCCTTAATCTACCTTGTTTTCTAAACTCAACAACCACTTCAAATTTTTTTATAGATAAAAGAATCCATAGGACCCCTTTGCTGTGACTTGATTATAACAATTGTGTTTTTACCCTTTCCAATATATATTTTGCTTGTCATAGCTCTCTTCCTAATTAAGTTGATTTCATCATCCTCAACATTATCTTCAATTTCAATCATATTATCTATGTCATCAAAATCAGGAATCTTGTTATAATTTATCTCTTCCTTTTTTTTTTCCTTTCATATAATATTATAATTCTTCCCTAACATGATCAGGACACTTTATACATTTTTTGGCATTTCCGTTACCTCCTATTTGATGTAATTTTACCCTATATATCCCACATGTAGTCACTTTTTCACAAAACATGCATGTAACATAATTGATATCCTTAGGGTTCTTTAAGTAGTTGTATATGCAACCAAGATTTTTTTATTACTACTAGGAACATTTATATTTCCATCTGCAATCCTTAAAAAAAAGAAAAAGAAAATATTAAGCAAATTATTATATATATAAGAAAATTATTTGCTTTGCTATTGATTTTACTGAAAAATAAAAGAATACGTCAAATTTTATTGAAAAAAAAAAAAGAATACATTAGAAAAAAAAGTTGAGATGTTTTTTTTTTTAAAAAAAAAAGTAAAGAAGAGAAATAGAAAAGTATTCTAATTAAATAATAATTTTTAATACCTGATATTGAAGACAACCTCCAAAACTCTAGGCTCCACTAAAAAAAAAAGACCTAATATAGAGTAGAAGTTTTTTGTCTATAAATAAAATCAGACCTAATATATTTCTAATTTTAGATTACTTTTTTAACGCTTTAATTTAACCTAATAAAAGTAGAGCTAGAATTAAGTAAGAAGATAAGTATCCTCCAAGATAATAAAAAAAAACAAATTTTAATAAAATATACACTTTTATTGCTTGGCACTACTAATAAAGGGCAGGCTTAATCGCAAAAGGCGCGCACTGACCAAACGCGCTTGGCTTTCCTAAAGTTGAAGCACTATTCCTAATGGGGCTAGGCTCTTTTGACAACACTTGGTAAAGTTCAAGAACCAATTTGTAGCTTATCTCAAAATCATTCATTACCCCAGCAAGTGGAATGGGTGATTCCTAGAGCAGAAATGAATACAAGAATGAACGAAGGTGATAGTGTTGTCTACCCTGCTGACAAATGAATGAAGCCCAGAATGGAGTTCAACTCGCTGAACACTCCAAAAGTCTATAAACTGTACGTTAGAAGTCTAAGGGAAACAATTATCAGCCACCGATTGTATGTACATTATATGCGTTCTGTCATCATATTCTGAGTACTTTCGTCTTAAACAACAAATCGTCTAACAAGAATCCAAATCCAAACAATCACACTTCTAATAACATATTAATCTGTTCATATACTTTCAGAGATTAGACGCAATGCTTGGCTGCATTGTAGCGCAATAAGCATCTGCAGTTTCCTTAGTAAGTTTCAAGAGCTCATCCTGAAACCTTTCCATGACCCGCTTCGGCAACCATATTGGAGCAACAACTCCATTCTCCCCTTTACTATTTTTGAACCGAGCAAAAATAGTCATATTGGGATATGCCCCAACAGGGCCTCCGTAAACTGGCTTTCCCCATCCGAAATCAACATCTGCTAATCCAACATGACTTGTATCAGCAACAAGGAAGTTCCAGTCTGTAGTATAATGTGGTCGGCCTTTTATCACCATTAAATCTGCCACTGATCTTATATATTCTTCACTCACTTTATTTTTTGATTTCTTTACCAACTCAACTGCATACCCTATTGGGTTCTTACATAATAATTTAGCTCTTGAAATTGCTGCAGGGAAGACAAAGGAATTGCCATAATAGCCAACAGGCAATTGCAAAGCTTGATTGATGCCGACGTTTATAATAACTGAAATGAGAACAATGGCATTTGGGTCATCGAGTTGAAGTGCCCGAGTTCGGCACCTCCATAAGCATGCAGTGAGTAGTTCATATGTTGTGCATTTGCGAAGATGGGGAGGCAGCAGTTTCCTTATTGATTTGATTTCACTAGGGCCGAAAAAGAAAGAACGATGGACCATGCTTGGTTGGTCCAGAGTCATTATTGATGAGCTGCTGCTACTGTCATTCGTCTCCATATATTCGTGATGCATGCATGTCACTTGAGGTGGGTTTCTTGCACATAATATTTCTCTTTGCCAAACTGGGAGTAAGGATGGCAAGCTTGCTTCTCTAGCAATTTCAGCAGTTGCGTTCAAGAATTGCGCTAATCCAAATGAATCGCTCATCGCATGGTTTAGACGTACTGCTAAGATAAATCCTCCGCATGCCAATCGGGTCACCTACACATACATAAGAGAAACACGCAATCAATTCAATCATGTCAACACTTCTATTTTACTATTTCACAAGTAAATAAAAATTATTAGTGCCGTCTTATTATTAAAAAAAAAAAACAAATAATTAGGATTGTATTTCAATTTTAATGTATAATTATAATTGGCAATTATATAATAAGAATTTAAATTATAACTAAATTAGTTATTAATTAATTATGTTTCATGTAAATTATTATATTTATAAAATAAATTAATTTTACATGTTTTCTTTAGTAATTTTCCCACAAATATGCAATTGGAAAAAAAGAAAAACGTACATTCTTAATTTGAAATGCATAAAATTTTATTTTATCTATTGAAAAAAAGTATCACTATCAATTTAACATTAAAATCATAAATATATTTGTTTTGAGCAACCATGCTACATTTCAATATTTTCTGAAGTTAATAAACTATTTTTGTCTTAAAAAAATTCTGTTGCACTACTTTTGAAATATAATTATTGTTTTAGTTAACAATTGGATAATAAAATTTTATTTAATTTAATATTAAAATTTTGTTAGACTTCAATAAAATATTGAAAATAGTAGAAGTAGTATTTTGTCTATATACTCTCAAAAAATTACCGGCGCTATTTTGTAATAGTGATTGTAATTTTAGTTAATATAATTTTAATTTTTCTTATTAAATTGTAATAAAAATTTTAAACATTATAAAATTACTATTTTATCTATATAATAATCTGATGCAACTATAATTGAATTAAAATTTATTATAGTCTTAAATATTTTACACTTAACAATTATACATCACTTATTAATATCACTTTTTAACATTTTTTTTAGTGTTAATGAATACTTTTTTCTACTACATATCTATCCAGCGTATGTTTTTTTTTTTTTTTAATTATGATTATAATACTTAGAGGTGTTCATGGTGTCAAACCAAACCAATAAAATTAGTTTTTTGAATTTTTTTTTTTTACATTCAATGCCCTTAATATCCAATAGTTAACAGTTATAAGTTAGATAGTACGAATACAAATACAGAGATACAAAAAATGGGGTACAAATATGGAGAAACATCTTGTAATCAAAGTATTTATCTTTTAAAATAAAATATTTAGGTTGCATGGATATAAGGAAACAGAGATACATATATGTGGAAACACCTACTAATTGAAATATTTATATAAAAACTCAAACTAATCCAAAACAAGTACTGTTAAAAACATATAAACCAAATGTATTTAGGTTTGGTTTGATTGGTTTGATAAAAATAATAAATGAGTTAAATATAAAAATTAATAACAATAAATATCATTAATATTATTAAATAGTGTATACGTCATATTGTGCATTTATAATTTTGTAACATAATAATAAAATAAAAATTGACCTTTGAAAAGTATTAAAACTTAAATAACAACACATATATTTAAAAAATAAAAAAATTCAACAGCATAATTTGCTAATTCTTAGGATATATATATATATATTTTTTTTTTGCTTAATCATAGTGTTACTTTGTAAATGTATACTTGTTTGCAATAATTTCTTTCATATTAAATTTACTACTGAATCCAAAACAATTTAATTATATGCATTTAACATTTACATGAATAATTTAACATAATTATTATATTGTTGATTTAATTCAATTTTATTTAATTTTGGTTTTTGTAATCCGAAACCCAACCAAATTTTCAGTTTCTTAAAAATTTTGTAACCATAACCAATCGTCAAACATTATACAACATAATATTTCGTTGGAATTAGTCAATTCTATTCTGTCGGTAGTAAATTTTTGTGTGGTCCTAATAATCCTAAAAAATAATTAAAAAATTAATCAATTAAATTTTAGTTCTTTCCTTATTAAGAATTTTAATTTGATAAAAATTCTAAAAATAAAATTCTTAATTTTATTTATACTAGCTAAAGTAGATGTTATACTAGTTAAAATAGTAAACATACATTAAATTAGGATGATAATTAAATATTTAATTAAATTATCAAATTTTTATAAATAATAAAGGAAAACTTTTTAGTAAATATGTTTACCCCTGTCCATATATAACAATTTATGGAAAATGATTTTTGTCTCATGACCTTTACCTATATATATATATATATATTAGTGACTATTTGGGCCCATTGCTCTTTTCTATTTTTTTTTTTTTTCGTTTTTGCATGTCCATATATAACAATTTATGGAAAATGATAATTTATATGTACGTTATAGAAAAAGTTCTGTAGATAATAAACTTGCATTTCTTTCCCACACCAATCGTAAGTTTACTTTTTGAGCTCCATAATAAGGAAGGAACCCCTAGAGATAAAAGGCAATACCTGAATCAATAATAATGGACAACCAATGATCCCTGACGAACCAGGAACATCATACAGGAGATCTTCAATGAAAGGATAAGGACGCTGCATTGAATCACCAAATTGTTCAATCGTTAAATCCGCATCAGCTTCAATAAATAAAATCCCTTCTCCATTGCAATCTACCATAAGTTTCCTGTTAGTCCCTTCTATAATCCTACCAGCGAAAGGATAGTAATACACTAATGCTTCACATAGTGCTTTTCTAATGATCCCTACAGGATCTTTTCTTTTCATAGAAGGAAGGCTACGGTAAAACATTATAAACGAAACTTGAAAACGTAAGCCTTCTTGGTCATCAATATCCGAAAGCTTCTTCAGTTCAGCAGGCGTTGGCTTGGCTGGGAAAATGAGTTCCGGCTGTTGGCGCCGCACCAAGCATGAAGCAGAAGATGGATTTAGTGCCATTTCCTTGGAAATGTGTCTGATAAGAAGACACCAAAGACTGTGTGCGCACGGTAGATAGATTTTGTGTTACGAGGATGAGGCTAATTAAGACTGCAGATATCACACATTTATACACAACAGAGTAGCAAGGGCGGGACCATCAAAATTTAAGGTTGAAAGTCGTAATGGAAACGGCACTATAGCTTTTGGAGAAACGTTAATTTCATGTTTAATTTACTATACAATGTGCTCCACTTGTATGTAATGTAAGTTGATATCGTATCATGTGAAATCGAAAACATCGAAAAGCAGGAGAACAATTGTCGACCATGCATTGATCAGACAAAAAAGCAAGTGAAATCGAAAAGCAGGAGAACAATTGTCGACCATGCATGATCAGGCAAAAAAGCAAGAAAATATTAAAAATGTGCTCCCAATATATTTTTTTTTTCTTTTATACATTTTAGTTGTCAGCTTAGGATATAGATAAATTTCAATTTAGAATTTTTCATAAATAAGTTCTGTTTATTTAAAGATACTTAATTATTTTTTCTATTTCAATATAATTACTTAAAATACTCTTTATCTATTTAATTAAACCATCAACTATGTTCTTTTATGTAAATTGCTTCTTCATTTTTTTCAATTAATTTTATTTAATTTTATTGAACAACCCTTTTTTTACTGATTTGCAAATTAATTTATTATATTTTTCATATATATATATATATATATATATATATATATATATATATATATATATATATGTATTAGAATTTTTATTTATAGTTCAATATTATTACTTTTAAATTTCTATAAAATAAATTTAATACAAATTAAAATTTTCTTTCGCTTTTCTACAAAACAATAAAATTTAAGAAATATTCTCAAATTTTAATTTTCCCACTTTATAATAAATTCAGAAATTAAATTTCAAATTTTACATCAAAATTTTAACTTTTTATCCACTAATTAATGAAAATAACAAAGTGATACAACTTATCAATTAATCTTCTATGTGTATTAATATTAATATAAATAAAAATAAAATAAGTATTTTTAACTACAATTATAAAAATAGTACAATTTTTTTAGGAAAAAAAAATTATTTCTTTCATAATTTTCAAAAAATCAAATCTTCTTTATATTCTTGATTAATAAATTTACTATCTCAAATTCTCTATTTTCTTCTCCACTTTATTTTTTTTTTACTAAATCCTTGTTAGAAAATTTTTAAATATCACTTTCCAAAATTAAGAAATAAATTTTAAAATAATAAAATGTAAGACTTTTAAGTGAAAATTGAAAATTTACAAAAAATATTAAAAATTTGTTTTTGAATTTTTTTCGAGAGTGATAAAATTAATCTTTATAAATATCTTTTTACATATCCACGTTTTCCTAAAAAAAAGGATAAAATTTTAAATAATGTCAAATTTTATTTTATAGAAATATGAAAATAATCTTTAAAAATATAATTAAATTTTTAAAATCAAATCAAATAGAAATAATACTATTTTTAAAGTTAAAAACGCAAATTAATATAAATATAAAAGTGGAATACAGTTAATTATTGATTCTAAGTTCATAACAAAACTAGACAACACCTGTTATAATTTAAGCGGCTGTGGAGATACGTCATACATGAACATGATGGACGATATAAGGACCAAAAATAGACTCCTTATGACCAAGGTGGCACATATTCATCATTGAAATTTTATGCCGAAAAATAAACAGAAAATAAAATACAAAAATGTTGTAAACATCATAAATACGCAAAAATGCATAACGATGAAATATTCTATCAAGACATGTTACGACTTGCTAATTTCCCAATGCGTAATTCCTTTGTGTTTTATGTTGCTTTGCTTCACATGAGAAAAAAATACATTTTATATTTTTGAAAATATAAGTCAATTAGTATAACAAGATTTAAATATTTAACAAACAAGTAAGAGGCATATCTCCATGAAAATCAACAATGTGAAGCAAAGCAAGCCGTAGTAATAAATTGAGAAGCAAATATCTAATATTGATGTCATAAGCAAAATAGAAATATGGCATAACATAACTAACCCTAATCCACAAAAGCCACAAATACCCACCTTCTTAAGGAATGGAGGTAGATTGCCCCTTGACATTCCTATATTATCTCTCATCCCATCGCCTATGGAAATATGATGAGAACAAAAGCATTCAAAAAAATAAGTAACATATACTCTCTATTCGAGTCTCAAGATTAAATTTTCTCCTTAGTAGAAAAGCATCATATATTTCTTCAAGAGAAATCTTATCGTGATTATACAACAAAGTATCAGTAAAAGTTGCAGAAGATGGAGGTATGGAATTTAAGAGAGTTAATGCCAAATCTTTGTTCTCTACCTTAAACTCCATATTTTCCAAGTCAAAAATTATTTTCCTTAAAAACAGTCAAATGGTCTTCAGTTGACGTACCTCTTCCTATATGATGAGAGTACAAATGCTAATTCACATGCATTTTATTGGTACCAGTCTTTTTCATACACAACTGCTCAAATTTTATCCACAACAAAATAGTGGTCTTCTCTTTTAATATTTCTTGCAAAATACAATTAGACAAATGCAAATGTATTGGAGTCAAAGCCTTACAATCTTTACGCTCATTCCTTTCACTTGTTAATAAGGCAATCATATGATCAACTCCTAAAGTAGCATCATCCAAATCCATTTGTCAAGTACAATGCACATCCCCTGCCATAATGAAAATCTTACGTTACGATCCAATAGTGGAATGTCACATTTCACATAAGCGATTATGTAAATCAAAAATGCTAAGATTAAAAGGGGCCAACAAAATCTTATAGCTCTTATACTAGTTTTGTTGTACAATAGAAGCAAACAGAGTGCATAACAAATAATTAAACATAAAAGAATAATAAAAAAATAAAAGTAGAGAAATAACACAAAAGAATTTATGTGAAAATCCTCAAGGCAGGAAAAACTACCGGCAGAGGAGGAGAGGATTTCACTATGTTGTATAAGAGCGTATGAATGAATGTTAGGCGGCTAATAATAATGAGTGATCCATACGCCAAACCCTAAGAATATATATTCATACAATTAGGGTATAAGTAGAGGAAAAATAAAGAGAAACAATAGCTTATGTAACGACTTAAAATGTTTGTGTGCTTGATTTTTTCAACACATGATTCGTGGGAGTGTATTTTCAATTTTTCAAGATAGGGTCATGTTTAATTTTGGGAGTACTCAAATTTTTTAATTTTATTATGGAAGAACCATAGGATTTTTGAGCAAAATAAAAAGATAACATTAGGTAACTCAACAATTATTGTTTCGAGAAGAGATTTTAAGTTCAGAAGATCGTATCTATTTTTTGACTATTTATCTTTATATAATACTCGCCATATGATTACCACATCACTCTAGTTTTAGAATGACAATTTATATGCACTTATCCTCACGACAAATAATAAATAGAAAGTAAAGAAATTAATTGCAATTATTACAGGAATTTTCTACTAAAATACATAGGAAAAAAAAAAGAAAAAATGCAACAAAAGTAAATCTAATGAACACTTGCAAAACAAGGGTTAGCACATGTATATGTGCACCACAATTACTCATCCAACCAAACAACAAATATGCAAAAAATGTTCGTGTGATCAACATAGCAAAGAAGCACGCAAAAGAATTTATATAATAATGCAGGAAATGTAACGATGATAAAAGATGAAAATCTTAGATGACAAGAAAATTAGTGAAACTATTAAACTAACACAAAATAATTAGGGTTACAGGTGTTTGTTATCATGGGACCCATAAATAGTATTTCTAGTCCCAAACTATGACTTTTTTGCAATTGATGTATATTTGTGAATGTAATGCAGGTTAGAGTGATTCTTGTCAATTTTATAAAAAGCAAGAACGATCCGGAAAACAAAAAAAAAAAATTAAAATTAAAAATGTGCTCCCAATATTTCTTTTTCTTTTTTACATTTTAGTTAGTTTAGGATACCTATCAATTTCAACCTAGAATGTTTCATAAATAACTGTTATTTATTTAAAAATAATTAATTACCTTTTTCTATTTCAATACAATTACATAAAATCCTCTTATCTATTTAAATTAAACCATCATCTATATTTTTATATGTAGAGTTTTTTCTTCACATTTTTTATTAATTTAAATTAAAATACTTTTTTTTTAAAGATATATATATATATAACGATTTTTATTCATATTTCAATTAATTACTTTTAAAATTTCTATACAATAAATTTGACACTAATTATAATTATAATTTTACTAATTTGAAATAAATTCAGAAATAAATTTTTAAATTTTACATCAAAATTTTAACTTTTTATCCATTAATTAATGAAAATAACGAGGAAAGAAAACAAAGTGATACAGCTTATCAATTTATTTACTATATGTATTAATATTAATATTAATACAAATACGAATAAAGTAAGCGTTTTAACTATAATTATAAAAAAAGTAACAGTTTTTTAAAAATTATTTCTTTTATAATTTTCACAGGATCAAATGTTCTTTATACTCTTGATTAATAAGTTTACTATCTCAAATTTGTTTTTTTTTCTCTCTCCATTTTATACATGTTTTTTACTCGATCCTTATTCGAAAAGTTTTAAATAACATTTTCCAAAATTGAAAAATAAATTTTAAAATAATTAAATTATAAGACCTTTTAAGTGAAAATTAAAAATTTATAAAAATATTTAAAAATTAATTTTGGAATTTGATCCGAGAGATAAAACTAATCTTTATAAATATCTGTTTACATTTACATGTTTTTCTAAAAAAGGATAAGATTTTAATTAATGTAAAATTTATTTTTATAAAAATATGAAAATAATCTTTAAAAATATAATTAAATCTTTAAAATAAAAATAAAATAGAAATTATACTATTTGTAAAGTTAAAAAAGAAAATTAATATAATTATAAAAGTAGAATACAATGAATTATTGATTCTAAGTTCATAACAAAACTAGACAACACCTGTTATTATTTATGTGGCTGTGATACGTCAAACATGAACATGATGGATTATATAGGGACCAAAAATAGACAACTTAGAAGTGCATTTTCCATATGACCAACATTTTCATCATTGAAAATTTAGGCCGAAAAATGGCCGATCATACATATTGCAATCCGTGACCGTTTGAAAATAAAAATACTTTTTGGGACAATTATAGTATTGCCGTCAATACTAAATTAAATTTTATTTTTATTGAATTCTTTTTTTTTTTTGAAATTTTAATTTTTTTAATAATGAATTAAATTGATAAAATTTAAAATCTAAAATGCACCAGATGAATTTTATCGTGTCATAATTTAAACACATGTAATTAGTAAATTTTTTTTTTTTGTTATTGCACCAACAATAATTAAAAATTTATTTTTTTGAATTTATTTTTTTTTAATTTTAACTTTTTAACAATTAATTAAATTGGTGGAATATAAAATTTAAAATACACTGAATGAATTTGTAGTATTATAATTTAAATACACTAATTTGTAAATAATTTTTCTTATTAAAATTTATTTTAATGTAATTAAAAAAAAAAACTAAAATAGGGACAATAATGTTTCAAGTCGCGACCTTAAATATTATCCAAAGAAAATAAAATACAATGTGGCAAATATTATAAATAAGCAAAAATGCATAACGATGAAATACTTGCTCTAGCAAGATATGTTAGGAATTGCTAATTTCCCAATGCGTAATTCCTTTGTGTTTTATGTTGCTTTCACATGAGAAAAAAAAATACATTTTATATTTTTGAAAATATAAGTCCATTAGTATAAAGATTTATAAATTTAACAAACACGTAGGAGGCATTTCTCTATGAAAATCAACAATGTGAAGCAAAGCAAGCCGTAGTAATAAATTGAGAAGCAAATAGCTAAGATTTATGTCATCAGCAAAACAGAAATATGGCATAACACACCTATCCCTAATTCACAAAGGGAAGCCACCAGTACCCACCTTCTTAAGGAATGGAGGTAGATTGCCCCATGACATAAATTTAAAAGTATTCCAAAATAAAAACAATTTAACGACACTTTTAATATTTGTTTCATCTATTAATTTGATAGATTTAATTTGTTGATGTTTAATTTTATTTCTGTCATTTTTTTTTAAATCCTATTTCTCAAAGCCATTATTTAGCCATAACTGAGTTGGTTATTATTTTGTTATTTGAGTTTATCTTTCTAATTGTAGAAGATTAGTAGTACTCAATTGGGTCAATGTATAAGAGGGTATCGAATTTTAGTTTTATTTCAATTCGGTTACCAAACTTTAATTTGTATTTTTTCGATACGAGACTTCTATTTAGTTTCATAATAGACATGTAAAAAATTTTTGGTGCCTAAACATTTCAAAATTACTATTTTAATACAGAATTAACAAATATGTCACAGCCTAGGAGAAAGACGTCCATATTTTCGATATATTTACTAAAAATAAGGAAAATTTTGAAACTTATTTTGATTCTGTCTATTAATAGCAAACTCATCCTGAGAGGTATCACAACCTAGGAGAAGTAAATTTTTTAACTTTTTATAATTTCTGGACTAAATTGAAAAGATAAAGAGATTGAGGGATTAAAATGATTTTTAAAAAAATTTAAGGGATTAAAATTTTTTAACAGTGACCTTTTCGAAACAAAATCAAAGTTAGGTAACAAAAAAAAAATAAATTAAAGTTTAGTACTCAAATTTCAATAAACGTAAAATTGAGTGACTACTAATATATTTAACCCGTACTCAATCTCTTTTGCACATCTACATATTCTATAATGTACGATTGATCAATATACACAAGAAACACTAGTTTCATTCATTAAACTTATTATAGTATAAGAGCAGTATGGTTGTGAAGTCCACAAATTTAGCAAACAAGCCCCTTGTGTCTTCGTCTTTGTCATGACCCAAAACAGGGGCCATGACCGGCGCTAGGGAACGGAAATTCTTTCGAATCCGGAACCCGTAGCAAGCCTAAAAATAAAATAAAACATGCCATAATAACAATAATCATATAATATATATATGCAGCGGAAATAAAAATCTTAAATATAATGATAACACTTCATCACTGGATTTGAATCAAATCTCATCACATACATAAAATCTCTTTAATACAAATCCAGTCTCAACATAATACATCTCTTTAAAAAATAAGATACATGAAATCCAATACTTTAATTCACAACTACTGCAGTGTCTAGATAAAATAAATAAGACTCAAGTAGACAGTTTACATAAAGAAGCCGGGGCGGAAGAAATCCGGCGTATCGACCTGCTACTGAGGTCTGAAGAAGTTGACTCTCCTGAAAAACAGTCAACGAAGGGGAGTCAGACCTCACTGAGTGAATTACTATAATATATATACATACACACTACGTGATAATGCATACAGGCAACAGTATATATATATAATATGCATATATACAGGCAATTACACACAGATGCAATAAAATCATTTTTATATACTTTATTGAAAATCACAGTTTATGAAGGATCACATAGAACCCTAGAATATCGCAACCTCAAAAATAGTGTTAAACAACACTCTGGCCATACAGGCTCACTTATTCCAAATATATCCACTTAATCCATTTGGACAGTAGACTGGCCCCGAGACACTAAGTCAACCGAGCTCCAGCAGTCTGACTGCCAGTGTGATTGGCCCCGAGACACTTGGTCAACCGAGCTCCAACAATCACACCCACAAACCATATCTCACATATCAATAATTATAATCAAATCAATATCCACAATAATTTAGTAATATAGCCTAAAGCTATCGGCGTACCGGTACGTACTCGGTCCTAGTGCTACCCACTAGGTAGCACGTTCTATTGATATCCTTCATTAATAATAAAAATCATTCATTCACAAAAATAAATGATTCATGAATTTAGATGAAATAACAATATAAACCATATATATACCGGAAATATACCAAACGTAAACCAGGTATATTTCAAATATATATATGTCAAATGAATTCAATCAAATCATAAATTAAGTTGGAAATATATTTAAAAACATTTTAAATATATTTTATTAATAAAACATGTATATAATTTATTATATACCAAAAATATACTTAAATACAAATCATAATGTTTATGCATTTTTAATCAAAATAAAACATATATTTCTAAATCATGCATCCTAAGCATATATATATAGTATAGTAACTCACCTAATGCGCTCCACGAGACGGATCCGACAGGCCTGGTCCACTAGCCCTCGGTCTCGGCGTAACTAAACAAGAAATAAGTAATCGACATCAGAATAAACCAAACAAAAATCCTAGAATTCAATCTAGAGTATTTAAATACGGAAACAGAATTAGGATTCGACTGGATATCACGTTTTACGAGAATTCTACCGAAAATCCGGCAGAACCCCCCTGTAAAACGGACATCTCTCTACTCAAAAGAGTAGAGCCGACCCTGCAAAGAAACACACTTTGAAAATAAACACCACATCTCATTCACAACCCCTCGATCGGACTCCAGACTACAGTCTACCGACCGGGGTCCACAAACACAGAACACTTCCAGATATACCAAAAATATCCTTAAATCACAGAAATACATTTTATATGTAGAAAATTACATAATTAGCCTTGAAACACTGTAAAAATCGATAAAAACTCATTTTATTTGAAAAACCGTATATTATATATATAATTGAAAATAATTCACGAAAAATAGTTTTAATTAGTTAAAAATACCAAATAATTTGTAGAAATCATTTTTATACCTTAAATAACTATTAAAACCAATTAAATTACATTTTTTGATGGGTAAAATTACCAAAATACTCCTATATATATAAATATACCTAAATTACTTCAAAAATTCACCAAAAATCATACAATTATTCAAAATTAATTTTCTCAACATATTTATCCATAATATTAACAATTAAACCCAATTAACCAATTAAATTCAAATAAAAACACATTTAACCTAATTTTCTCAAATTCACATAAACTCAAATAATTAAAAATAAATACTTTGAAATTCACAAAAATTCTAAATAAATTCCTATAATTCATTTCAACACTTAATTCAACCATAAACTCCAATTTCATAATTTAAATAATTAATTTCCAAAAATTAGAAAATAATATTAAAATATTCAAAAATACCCAAAAATCCAAAAAATCTCCAAAAATTCTACAAAAATTCATACATGTAGATTAAGCTACTAGGATCAACATTTGTGAAGGGAGTTTCCATGAATAAATCAATTCGAAGCTCAAAAAAATCAAAAACCCTAATGGCCGAAATTGAAAAATCAAAACCTAAGCAAATCTAGACCAATTCAGCTCAAACCAAAGCTAGAATCACACTCACCGGAGCTCAAGGAGAAGAAATAGACCGGCGGTGTCGAAAACGGTGGCCGGAATCGGCGTGATCGACGGTGGATCGATTTTCGGCTTCTCCGGCCAAAATCGATCTCCAAACGCCGGAAACGGCCTCCTCAGGCGACGAAATTGGTCGGGGAAGACGGTGGCACACCGGACGGCACACCCACGGTGAAGGAACGGCACGACAGCGACCGGAAATGGAGAAGGGAGAATCGGGAGGAAGAAGAAGAAGTCGGGGGCAAAATGGTAATTTTCCAAACTTTTTGATTTTTGACAAATATATGTATATATATATACTTTATACTATATATTAAAATAATATTAAATTACACACATCAAATATACACCACACACATAAAAATATTAATATTTTAATAATTTATACTAAATAAAATTAATTAAATAACAATAAAAACAATTAGATACTTAATAAAATATTAGGGAAATAATAAACCCTAATTAAATAAATATACACACACAGGCTTTATTTAATAGTTTAAAAATATGTATGAGTTCATACAAGTCTGTAAATACATTTAAAATAATTAATAATACATTGTTTACGTGAAAATTTCCTCGGAAATGAAAGTCTCGGGAAAATTTTACGTAAAACACTGAAAATAATATACAGTAATTAAAATAGGTCTAAAATACATATTAACTCGTAAAAATATCATATAAAATACAGAAATCATTAACTCTGCATATCCCGGTACTGTGTAAAAATATTTTAAAAACACGGGATATTACAGTCTCCCCCCCTTATAAGAATTCGTCCCCGAATTCCAGAAAACAAGATCAAGAAGGGAAGAGATACGGGTAAGAAGCTCGCATCTCAGCTTCAGTCTCCCACGTATGCTCCTCAACTCTGTCGTTACGCCACAGAACTTTGACCATCGGAATCTGCTTCGATCGCAACTGTCGAACTTGATAATCAACGATCGCCACAGGTTCTTCCACAAACGTCAAATCTCCACTCACTTCCACACTGTCGGGCTGCAACACGTGTGAAGGATCTGAGATATACTTCCTCAACATCGAGATATGAAATACTGGATGCACTTGTGACATACTCGGAGGCAAATCCAACCGATATGCAACAGTGCCAATTCTCTCCAGAATCTCAAACGGTCCAATATATCTCGGTGCTAACTTACCCTTCCTGCTAAATCTCATCACACCCTTCATCGGAGATACTTTCAGAAAAACAAAATCTCCAACCTGAAACTCCACATCTCTGCACCTAGGATCCGCATAACTCTTCTGTCTGCTAATTGCGGTCTCTAATCTGCGCTTGATCACGGTGACTTTCTCTGCAGCATCCTGAACCATCTCTGGTCCAGTCAAAGCTCTCTCACCAATCTCATCCCAACTCAACGGGGATCTACACTTCCTTCCATATAACGCCTCATATGGTGCCATACCAATGCTGCTATGGTAGCTGTTATTATATGCAAACTCAACAAGCGACAAATGATCATCCCAGCTACCTCCCAAATCCAAGACACATATCCTCAACATATCTTCCAGTGTCTGGATCGTCCTCTCAGACTGACCATCTGTCTGAGGATGAAAAGCAGTACTGAAATCCAACCTAGTGCCCATCGCTTCCTGCAACTTCTGCCAAAAACGAGAAGTAAACACCGAACCTCTATCTGACACAATGGACACAGGTACTCCATGAAGGCACACAATATGCTTCACGTACAACTTCGCCAATCTAGCAACTGAATATGTAGCTTTCACAGGCAAGAAATGTGCAGACTTCGTCAACCTGTCTACAATCACCCAGATGGAATCGTATCCATCCTTCGAACGAGGTAAACCGACCACAAAATCCATAGCTATCCTTTCCCATTTCCACTCGGGAATAGGAAGAGGCTGAAGCTTTCCAGAAGGCTTCTGATGTTCGGCTTTCACTTGCTGACACGTCAAACACTTAGCAACATAATCAGCCACATCTTTCTTCAATCCATCCCACCAGTATAAATCTTTAATACTGTGGTACATCTTAGTGACACCTGGATGAACGCTGTAGGCTGTAGAATGTGCTTCCTCTAGGATCTCTTCTCTCAAATCATCCACAATAGGAACACACAATCTACCACTGATCCACAACACACCATCATCATCAAGTGTGAAATCAGTGAACTTCCCTGCTCGAACATTCTCTGCAAGCTCTTCCAGAATAGGATCTCGGCTCTGAGCTGCTTTAATCCTATCCCTCAGTACAGATCGTACTTTAAACTGAGCTAACAGTCCACCCGATCTACTAATCTTCATCATCAGACCTTGATCCACCATCAGATGCAACTCTTGGATCAATGGTCTCCTCTCAACACCAATGTGAGCAAGACTACCTGAGGACTTCCTACTCAAGGCATCTGCTACCACATTAGCTTTACCCGGATGGTAAAGAATCTCGCAATCATAGTCCTTCAACAATTCCAACCATCTTCTCTGCCTCAGATTCAAATCTCTCTGCTGGAAAATGTACTTAAGGCTCTTGTGATCAGTAAATATCTCACAAGTCACCCCGTACAAATAATGTCTCCAAATCTTCAAAGCAAAGATCACTGCAGCCATCTCAAGATCATGTGTAGGATAGTTCTGCTCATGCTTCTTCAACTGCCTCGAAGCATAGGCTATCACCCTTCCATTCTGCATCAACACACAACCAAGACCAATTCTAGAGGCATCACAGTAAACTGTGAACTTATCCACACTATTAGGCAAAGCTAACACTGGCGCTGTGGTCAACTTCTCCTTCAACAACTGAAAACTGTTCTCACAAGCTTCTGACCACTCGAATCTAACATTCTTCTGAGTCAAGCGAGTCATAGGGGCTGCTATCCTGGAAAAATCCTGCACAAACTGCCTATAATACCCGGCTAAACCCAGAAAACTCCGAATCTCTGTGACAGAAGTAGGTCTAGGCCATTCAGATACTGCCTCAATCTTCTGTGGATCAACCTGAATACCTTCTTTAGACACTACGTGTCCAAGAAAAGAAACACTCTCCATCCAGAAATCACACTTCGAGAATTTAGCATAAAGCTGATGATCTCTCAATGTCTGTAGTACAATCCTCAAATGATATACATGCTCTTCCATACTCCTCGAATATACTAGTATATCATCAATGAAGACTACTATAAACTGATCCACATACGGTCTGAATACCCTATTCATCAGGTCCATAAAAGCTGCTGGTGCATTAGTCAAACCAAAAGACATCACCAGAAACTCATAATGGCCATATCTAGTACGGAATGCTGTCTTAGGAATATCAGCTTCACTAATCCGCAGCTGATGATAACCCGACCTCAAGTCAACCTTAGAAAAGAAATGTGCACCCTGGAGCTGATCAAACAAATCATCTATCCTCGGGAGAGGATACTTGTTCTTCACTGTCACCTTATTCAGCTCTCTATAGTCAATGCACAGTCTCAGGGTACCATCCTTCTTCTTCACAAACAAGACTGGTACACCCCAAGGGGAAACACTAGGTCTGATAAAACCCTTATCCAACAACTCTTGCAATTGCTCCTTCAACTCTCTCAACTCTGCAGGAGCCATACGATAGGGTGGCATAGATATAGGAGTAGTACCTGGAACCACATCAATACAAAACTCAATCTCTCTATGAGGTGGTAAACCTGGCAACTCCTCGGGAAAAACATCAGGAAACTCACAAGCAACAGGAACATCTGTGAGTGACAACTTCTCCACTAACGTATCCCTGACCAATGCCAAATACCCCTGACAACCTTTCTTCAACAACTTCCTAGCCGTAATAACAGAAATAAGATTCTGAGGTGCTGAACTCCTATCACCAATAAACTTGAAATCTTCTTCACCAGGAATTCTAAAAGTCACCTCCTTATTCCTGTAATCTACCACGGCAAAGTGCTGAGACAACCAATCCATTCCCAGAATAACATCAAACTCCATCACATCCAACAAAATCAAATCAGCGGTAATTCTCTATCTCCCACGAGAACTGGACAACCAGAAAGAACAATATCGGTGTCCAAAGAATCGCTCAGAGGAGTGGAAACAGACAAAGGAAAAGCCATCCTCGAAGCTTGCTAACAAGATTTAGAAGCAAAAACAGGAGAAACAATGAATGCGTGGCACCCGGATCAAACAAAACCCATGCATCCAGGTAACAAACAGAAACAATACCTGCCACGACTGCATTAGATGCCTGAGCATCCTGTTGAGTCAGATGGAAGGACTCTCGCATGGCCTCGACCTCCCTGCTGACTGGTAGAAGCCTGGCCAACACCTCTGGCACCTCCTCTAGTACCTCTACCACGACTCTGCTGTGGAATAAACTGAGTGGAACTCTGATGCTGGGCTGGTGGCAACTGAAATGGCACGGGTGCTGCACTAGCAATCGACTGCTGTGGGAATCGCGAAATCTGCTGCTGCTGATACCCAGAATAAGGACACGATCTGGCAAAATGTCCTGTCTGCTCGCATCTGAAGCATGTCAGTGGTGTCAGATAACACAGTCCCTGATGGACTCTACCACAAGTCTGGCAAACGCTGGCAGCTGATCCAAAACTACGACCACTGCTGCTGCTCGAAGCACCTGACCCAAATCTGAACGATCTACGCTGACCTCCACGACCATGTCTACTGCTTCGATGCACTCGCTGCTGCTGTCTCTGACTCTGCTGAGCCGAACCTTGCTGCTGACTACTCGATCCAACATGAAAACTCGAATATGGAGTAGCCTGCGATCCACTCGACTGAACTCCCAACTGGTAGTAATCAGGCATCGCTCCTGCCTAACTAACCTCAGCTCAATCTCCTTAGCTAACTCAATCACAGACTCCAGAGTAAGGCCTGCTGTAGGCATGCCAGCAAAAGCTGAACCCAAACCAGTAACATACGTAGTAACCGTGAAATACTGATCTCGCATCAGATCCTCAGCATATCTACCCAGACGAAGAAACTCTCGGGTATACTCCTCTACTGATCGATCTCCACGAGAAATACTGGTCAATCGAAGATGATAGCTCAAACGAAGAGGCTCTGGACAGAATCTCCTCAAGAACCGCTCTCGAAACTGAGCCTAGGTCATCGTCATCATAAAGGGCTGGATCATCTGAATGGACTAATCCAAAGCTGGTCCCTCAACAGACAACTCAACGATCATGATCCGCTGGTACTCGGTATGAGCAGTCCGAGTCCTCGTCTCAATCGCATGCAGAAAATCTAAAGGATCAGAAGTACCATCAAAAGCAATCCTGCCAACTCGGGCATAGAACAAGGCTGCCTCAGGGTCAGACATACCCTACTGATAGGCAGGCTGAACAGGCTGAACAACTGGAGGAACAGGAACATCAAATTCAGGCTCAACAGGCTCCTCGTCCTGTAACTCTCTCTGCCTACGGCGACCTGCCGCTCCTCGAGGTCTACCTCTGCCACGACCTCTACGCCTAACTGGCGGCTCAGGAGGTAAAACCTCATCCTGAAAAGACTCATCATCCTCGGCCTCAACGACCGGTGGAGCGACACGCGCTCGCCTCCTCATACTGAAAAGACAAACGGAAAGATTCAGACAAAACAGACAACGGAGGATTAACGCTGAAAACTAAAGCAAGGAATACTTATCAAGACATACTCGAACCTAATACACTGCAGTAGTTCAACAGAAAACACAACTTTAAAAACTAGGGCCACAACTCACACAACTAAGCCCTGACACAGAACTCTGCTCTGATACCAACTTTGTCACGACAGGGGCCATGACCGGCGCTAGAGAACGGGAATTCTTTCGAATCCGGAACCCGTAGCAAGCCTAAAAATAAAATAAAACATGCCATAATAACAATAATCATATAATATATATATGCAGCGGAAATAAAAATCTTAAATATTATGATAACACTTCATCACTGGATTTGAATCAAATCTCATCACATACATAAAATCTCTTTAATACAAATCCAGTCTCAACATAATACATCTCTTTAAAAAATAAGATACATGAAATCCAATACTTTAATTCACAACTACTGCAGTGTCTAGATAAAATAAATAAGACTCAAGTAGACAGTTTACATAAAGAAGCCGGGGCGGAAGAAATCCGGCGTATCGACCTGCTACTGAGGTCTGAAGAAGTTGACTCTCCTGAAAAACAGTCAACGAAGGGGAGTCAGACCTCACTGAGTGAATTACTATAATATATATACATACACACTACGTGATAATGCATACAGGCAACAGTATATATATATAATATGCATATATACAGGCAATTACACACAGATGCAATAAAATCATTTTTATATACTTTATTGAAAATCACAGTTTATGAAGGATCACATAGAACCCTAGAATATCGCAACCTCAAAAATAGTGTTAAACAACACTCTGGCCATACAGGCTCACTTATTCCAAATATATCCACTTAATCCATTTGGACAGTAGACTGGCCTCGAGACACTAAGTCAACCGAGCTCCAGCAGTCTGACTGCCAGTGTGATTGGCCCCGAGACACTTGGTCAACCGAGCTCCAACAATCACACCCACAAACCATATCTCACATATCAATAATTATAATCAAATCAATATCCACAATAATTTAGTAATATAGCCTAAAGCTATCGGCGTACCGGTACGTACTCGGTCCTAGTGCTGCCCCACTAGGTAGCACGTTCTATTGATATCCTTCATTAATAATAAAAATCATTCATTCACAAAAATAAATGATTCATGAATTTAGATGAAATAACAATATAAACCATATATATACCGGAAATATACCAAACGTAAACCAGGTATATTTCAAATATATATATGTCAAATGAATTCAATCAAATCATAAATTAAGTTGGAAATATATTTAAAAACATTTTAAATATATTTTATTAATAAAACATGTATATAATTTATTATATACCAAAAATATACTTAAATACAAATCATAATGTTTATGCATTTTTAATCAAAATAAAACATATATTTCTAAATCATGCATCCTAAGCATATATATATAGTATAGTAACTCACCTAATGCGCTCCACGAGATGGATCCGACAGGCCTGGTCCACTAGCCCTCGGTCTCGGCGCAACTAAACAAGAAATAAGTAATCGACATCAGAATAAACCTAACATAAATCCTAGAATTCAATCTAGAGTATTTAAATACGGAAACAGAATTAGGGTTCGACTGGATATCACGTTTTACGAGAATTCTACCGAAAATCCGGCAGAACCCCCCTGTAAAACGGACATCTCTCTACTCAAAAGAGTAGAGCCGACCCTGCAAAGAAACACACTTTGAAAATAAACACCACATCTCATTCACAACCCCTCGATCGGACTCCAGACTACAGTCTACCGACCGGGGTCCACAAACACAGAACACTTCCAGATATACCAAAAATATCCTTAAATCACAGAAATACATTTTATACGTAGAAAATTACATAATTAGCCTTGAAACACTGTAAAAATCGATAAAAACTCATTTTATTTGAAAAACCGTATATTATATATATAATTGAAAATAATTCACGAAAAATAGTTTTAACTAGTTAAAAATACCAAATAATTTGTAGAAATCATTTTTATACCTTAAATAACTATTAAAACCAATTAAATTACATTTTTTGACAATTTAGGGTAAAATTACCAAAATACCCCTATATATATAAATATACCTAAATTACTTCAAAAATTCACCAAAAATCATACAATTATTCAAAATTAATTTTCTCAACATATTTATCCATAATATTAACAATTAAACCCAATTAACCAATTAAATTCAAATAAAAACACATTTAACCTAATTTTCTCAAATTCACATAAACTCAAATAATTAAAAATAAATACTTAGAAATTCATAAAAATTCTAAATAAATTCCTATAATTCATTTCAACACTTAATTCAACCATAAACTCCAATTTCATAATTTAAATAATTAATTTCCAAAAATTAGAAAATAATATTAAAATATTCAAAAATACCCAAAAATCCAAACAATCTCCAAAAATTCTACAAAAATTCATACATGTAGATTAAGCTACTAGGATCAACATTTGTGAAGGTAGTTTCCATGAATCAATCAATTCGAAGCTCAAAAAAATCAAAAACCCTAATGGCCGAAATTGAAAAATCAAAACCTAAGCAAATCTAGACCAATTCAGCTCAAACCAAAGCTAGAATCACACTCACCGGAGCTCAAGGAGAAGAAATAGACCGACGGTGTCGAAAACGGTGGCCGGAATCGGCGTGATCGACGGTGGATCGATTTTTGGCTTCTCCGGCCAAAATCGATCTCCAAACGCCGGAAACGGCCTCCTCAGGCGACGAAATTGGTCGGGGAAGACGGTGGCACACCGGACGGCACACCCACGGTGAAGGAACGGCACGACAGCGATCGGAAATGGAGAAGGGAGAATCGGGAGGAAGAAGAAGAAGTCGGGGGCAAAATGGTAATTTTCCAAACTTTTTGATTTTTGACAAATATATGTATATATATATACTTTATACTATATATTAAAATAATATTAAATTACACACATCAAATATACATCACACACATAAAAATATTAATATTTTAATAATTTATACTAAATAAAATTAATTAAATAACAATAAAAACAATTAGATACTTAATAAAATATTAGGGAAATAATAAACCCTAATTAAATAAATATACACACACAGGCTTTATTTAATAGTTTAAAAATATGTATGAGTTCATGCAAGTCCGTAAATACATTTAAAATAATTAATAATACATTGTTTACGTGAAAATTTCCCCGGAAATGAAAGTCTCGGGAAAATTTTACGTAAAACACTGAAAATAATATACAGTAATTAAAATAGGTCTAAAATACATATTAACTCGTAAAAATATCATATAAAATACAGAAATCATTAACTCTGCATATCCCGATACTGTGTAAAAATATTTTAAAAACACGGGATATTACAGTCTTTGCCAGGAAGGATGAAAATTGTTATCGGTTGGGCAATAGCTAGATGGTGGCCAAGTTGAGGAAGAGAAGGACATAAATGCTGGTGTTAGCAAGAGAGGCGATTTATAGCTAAGATTGGCCATGTATGATTCCAAGTGGCTTTTCAATAAAATTTTGTGGGAGGCTAGTTGGCTATGTAGTTCATTGAAACTCACTAGTTATTATTAGAGGATGAGAGAAGAAATAATTCCTTGACATTCAATTCCAATATTTCAAAAGATAATAGCATTGAATTTAGTAGGGGACATGCTCTCCCAAATCATCCTCTCCTTGTTCACCATGTCTCTAAGGCAAATTTTCCAAACTTCCTTCTGCTTCTATCAAACATGATACTAATGCTCCATTTAAGATTATACACTTAGATATTTAGGGTCCTGGTTGTATTTTATCTAACTTAGGTTTCAAATATTTTGTTCACGACTTTACTCATTTCACCTGGATTATATTTATAAAAAACAATAGTAATGTTTGTGATGTCTTTCTTAATTTTAATAAATTTATTGAACGTCAATTTCACTCTAAAATTAAAAGCCTTTCATTCTAACCAGGGTGGACAGGATCAAAAGTTGAATAAATTTCTCAAAACTAATGGAATTATTCACCAAATAGCATGTACTTATGAGCAAAATGGACTTGCAGAGAGAAAAATTCATCATATTGTAGATACTGAATTAACATTACTTGTACATAGTTATGTCCTATTAAATTTTGGCCTTATTCATTTAATACAGCTACTTCCCTTATCAATGGCATGCTAACCCCTGTACTTAAAAATAAATGTCCATATTCAGCTTTATTTGGTCATAATCCAAATTATAGTAACATCAAGGTTTTTGGGTGCTTTATTTTTCCTTATTTTCATCCATACAACAATCATAAAATTCAGTTTCAGAACAACCTAATGTGTATACCTTGGCTCATCAAAATCTCATAATGGATATAAATGCATTGATTTTTCCTTTAATTAGATATACATTATTCAACATGTTAAGTTTGATGAACAAGCAATTCCTTATTAATCTTTCTCACTACAGGTTGCTAACTCATCTTCAAAGTCTATTACATGGTTACAATTGAATATAAGTCATGTCAATCCACCCTATTAAGGTATGTTTCCTTTAAATTCTACTCCAACACCATATTCTCCCTTATCTAATAATCCTTGTCCATTCTAATAACCTTCCTCTCCTTCAACTCCATCTACATCTTCTTCATCCTCATCAAAATTTGGATTATAATTAGTAGCTGTTCTCACTTCTTATCCATAATAACCTCATTCTTTTTTATTTATACCATCTGGTACTCATTCTATGACCTTATGACCTTACACTTTACAACATTGGTATGCTCATTTTTCTCAATTAAAATAGACCTAGAAAATCGATCCCTCCATTCATTCCCTAGCTTTTCAACAAATAAAACCTTAATCATTTACAGAAGCAAACAAGCACTAAGTATAGTGCTAAGCAATGGCTAATGAATACAAAGCTCTCCAGCAAAATGAAACATGATAACTGTTAGTGATATGCACTAGGTCAATCATTTGTGATTATGTATTGACTTTCTTATTTTGTTAATAAAGAGGTCTTATATTATCATTTGATTTTATGATAGTTACATGAATGGTTAATTCTTACTAAGGCCATCAAGTATGTGACTTGATAGTAAAACCCTTAGATTAAAATAAGAGTTCTATTCTAATTATCCCTAGCCATTTATTCATTATATGAATATTAAAGTATTAAGGCTAGTATGATGTTGACTGATGGTTATGTCTTACTAATCATAAATATGAGATATTAAGTCAACTCATAGGTACATGATGAGAGATCATATACTGGATTGACCCACTATGAGAATACTATATAGATTATTGTCATAAGTATTTCTTATCACAGTAATTTTATTTCGGTCCTTTGACCTTGAAATCATCATGGATTTCTACATAGCTATTTTATGTTTTGACACATTCTAACATTGTCTTTAACCGGATGATTAAAATAATTTTGTTGGATATAAAATTAGTTATGTGAGGAATGTGAGTGATTTAGAAGGAATTTATCCCTCATTAATATGAGAAAGATATCTAAAGGCCCCTTGATGAGATAGACTGAATAAAATTCATGGCCATGCTGAAATGAATTAATAAAGAGTTATCATTTTCAGTCTACTTGGAATCAAGTCATAATATTGAACTATATAAGGATGACATTCTATGCCTTATGTTCAATTAAGATATCATGTGATAAAAGGACAATAAAATTCATTGTAATTAGGTTATGTCGGATTATTGACTTCACATGACTTGGGTAGTCATAATGTCTTGCTAGAGGCCACTTATGACTTGTAGGCCTAAATAGAGATTTAGGCCCACTGCCAATGTTATGTGAACCTACAGGGTCACACACTTAGAACAAGCTCAAAACGGATATGGGTTTAATAAGCCCAAAATAAACTCTGTAGAAATAAATAATTAAAGTATTTTATTTATTTATTTATTTGTTTATTTATTTAAGATAAATGTTATTTTAAATAAATAAATAAGATATTATTTTTTGATTTGTTTTTAAACAAAATCAGAATATAATAAATGAAAAATTACCAAAAGGTCATTGGTAAGTGAAACCCTAATTTGGAGTCTATAAATATGTTATATTCTATAGGGTTTCACACACTTGTTTTTGCCTCCAAATTCGTTTTCCTTCCTCTTAGAAAACAAAGACAGAGTTTTTCTTTTTGTTCTTGATTTGTGAGACAGTCAAGAAGTTGCTAGCACACACATTCAAATTCGTTTTGTGAAGGACTGTTCGTGTGGATACCTATAGAGGACGCATCCTTTTGGAGACGTCTTGATCCGAACAACCAAGCCAAAAAGCTCGAGGTAAGGTGTCACCGGTGTGAACCTCCTCTTATCCTTCCAGAGAATCTTGCCTCTTCTGCATTTTGGTAAGATTATTAAAAATCCTACATTTAATCAATTAGTCTAATTACATGGATCCAGGCTTGGGAACGTGATAAAATTTTAATTTTTTCGCTGCGTTTACATCTCGGTTCCCAACAATAACTTGTTCTAAGACTATAAAGACAAAATATAATGGGTAGTAAATGGGTTTTTCACATCAAGTGACATCCTAATAATGTTATTTCCCGATACAAAGCGAGATTAGTCACCAAGGGATATAATCAATAATATGAAATTGACTATAATGAGATATTTAGCCTGGTTGTAAAAGCCATTACAATTCAAATAATTATTGCCATTATCACAATGTATAAATAGGAGTTAAAGCAAATTAGTATTTTAAATACATTTCTTTATGATCAGCTTAACAATTTAGTTTATATGGAACAACTAAGATAATTTATTGATAAACAAAATTTGGACCATGTATGTTTGCTTTAACACTCACTTTATGGGTTAAAACAAGCACATCGTGCTTGGTTACATCATATGAGTTCCTTTCTTCTTGACGTGGGTTTTTAGTGTTCCAAGGCTGATTCCTCACTCTTTATACCTCACCATTAATGTGATACAATTCTTTTGTTGGTCTATGTCGATGACATTATATGTAAAAGTTCTTCTATGAGCTTAATTTTTGATATTTTACACAAGTTGTAATATAAGTTTCTAGTGTAAAACATTACTAACCTATTTTATTTTCTTGGCATTCATGTTACAAAAAATTTTAATGGTGTCTATCTTAGTCAATAGAAGTATATGCTTGATCTATTTTTCAAAGTTGGTCTTTATAATGTTAAGGGTCATCACACACCAATGGCCACTTCACTGTCTTTATCAAAACATGATGGATAACCATTTAATAATCTAGAATTTTATTGACATATAGTCAATGCACTTCAATATACCGCATTCACAAGCATTGTATTTTTTTGTTAATTATTTATGCCAATTTATGCACTCACCCACCTTTACTCATTGGGCTACTATTAAATGCCTACTTCAGTATATAAAACAAATGAGTACTCATTCTCTATCTTTTAGCTCCAATAACAAATGCTTCTTGCAGTGCTTCTCAAATAGTGATTAGGGTGGCTGTCTAGATGATAGAAGATTGAAAAGTGGTTTTAGCATCTATTTAAGTACCTCACTTATATCATGGAGTGCCAAGAAATAAGTAACTATTGCCCATTCATCCTCTGAAAGTGAATACAAAATACTTGCAACTACTAGTGTATAAATACTTTGGATTAACTCATTGTTAAATGAAATTTAGGTCAAGTGTACTTCTCTACCAACACTTTGGTATGATAATATTAGGGCAAAATATATGTCTTCTAATATAGTATTTCACTCATATAAAGCATATCAAGCTTGATTTTCATTTTGTGCGAGAACAAGTAAAACAAGGTGCAATTCAAATAGCATTTCTCTCTACCAAAGATTAACTCGATGACATTTTCACCAAGCCTTTAGGAATCTGACAATTTTAATTCCTTTATTCAAAGCTTTTCCTTATTCCTCATTCACCATTAACTTGCAAGAGGGTATCATAGCCATTATTGAGCCATAATTGATAATTGAATCGGTTATTATTTTATTTCTTGAGTGTATCTTTCTAATTGTAGTAGATTAGTAGTACTCAATCTCTTTTGTACTTCTATATATTCTATATTGTACGATTGATCAATACACACAAGAAACATTAGTTGCATTCATTAAAGTTATTACTATTCATGTACAGTATTGTGATTTTTTTAACTTTAAACACAACAAATCAGTGAGCTACCATCACTCTCTTTTGTTTAATTTTTCCTAATTTCTACTCACGTCTTTCTGCATAGTTTACATCTAACTTAATTTCTACTCATGTCTTGCTTGAGTGTATGTTTCTAATTAGACTCTCAACTTTACCGCAAAGTTTGCATCTGACCTTTATGTTTTTTTTATCCCATTATTGGATCCTACTTTAAAAAAAATGTTGCAATTAAGTTCTAAAAATCAAAATAAAGTTTCATTTTAACGTTAATTAATAAAAATTAGATGAATTAACAATGACAATTGATGAAATTAGTTGCATATATATATATATATATATATATATATATATATATATATATATATATATATATATATATATATATATATATATATATATATATATATATATATATATATATATATATATATATGAAGTTTTTAAATTGTTTCTACAATTTTTAATTTTTCTATAGATTTAAACAGTTTTAAAAAATTATTGAGTGCATAGAAATATTTTATTTTTTTTCTTTAAATGTATATCACTTGATTTTAAAATTTTATAAAAATTTTTTGGTCTATAGAAAATATTTTAAAAATTTTAAAAATTAACAAAATATATTTCCATAAACTTAGAAATTTTAAAAACTTTACAAATATATATTTTGAAACTAAATTCTTCAATTTTTATTGTTATTCAAATTAATTTTCATTAATTAATGTTAAAGTTAAACTTTGTTTTGATTGTTAGGACATAATTGCAATAATTCTTTAAAGAAATGTAAAATATAATTGAATTTTTAAGGTCCACATGGGACCAAAAAAGATAAAGGTCAAATGTAAACTTGGGAGTAAAGTTTTGAGTCAAATTTGTACATTATCCCTACCTTCAACCTTAATTAGCTTCTAAATATCATTATATTCTCATAGTTTATCTAAAGTAAACACAATAATCAATAGGTAAATATGTATTCTAAATTTAATTAAATATTTAGCATTTTGAATTAATTTCATTAGCTTTTATCCATTGGTTATAATACAAATATGCATCTATTGTGTTTTGTGCGACTCTTGCATTTTTTACACTTCATATTCAATTATGGGCAAACAACAAATCTACTTTTAAATTACATGAAAGGTCTTAATACATATTTATATTTACTTGTGTGCATGAAGATGGCAATAAAACCAATAGGCAATTGGTTAATTTCATATTTTATTTTTTTAATGCATTTCTTGAGTTTCACTTACCATGATAGTGATGTAGTTGATAAGGTTTTTCTTTTTTCCTTTTTGCTTTCCACACATCCTGCCTATTTCCTTGAGATATTTGTAGATTGCTCTTTAGTTCTTTAATTCCAATTAATGCAGACATTCTTTTGATGATAGTGTTGCTATAACTTGAGTAGTGTTTGTATAGGTGGAAGTAAATAAACATGTCTTGGTCATTTTAGCAATTATAAACATGTCATGTCCAAGTTAGCACCATATGTTTGAGTTTTCTCTTAGCTAAAGTGCAGTGGAATTGCTTTCAAGTTTTCTCTTTTTAAATAATTATAATAGGTTTGTCAAATATATTCAACAAATATTGAATTCATGACACCGAGTCTTATAAATAGAAATTAAATATGATTTATAATTGAGGCCTCTATAGATTTCAACTATTTGAGGGTCAATTTATTGGGTAAAAAGTAAGAGACCATGTTTATAATAGATAATAAAAGGAGGATAATCAAGAATCCTAGGGATCTTCAAAATAGCTATCTTTTAGTTCCCTATGTATGTGTTAATTTAACATAAAAAAAATACACATATGAAAATCTATACCTAAAAACCACATAAAGAAAATGAAAAGAAAAATAAAAAAATTAGAGGAAATAACATCAAAATCTAAAAAGCTTTCCTTAAGTCCTAAATTCATCTCTTTTTCTTCTCAATTTCTCAACCAAAATCTCATCTATACACCTCAAAAGCCATAATTAGTCTCCAATAACCCTACCTCTCTTCAATCATACCACAATCGTCATCAAAACTAAACCAAAAATCCACTTAAATCTTTAAGCTTCTCCCCCCTTATATTCAATTAACACTTATTTTTTTTATCAGTTTCTTACTCAAATATTAAGACTGAACACTTTCAGAAACATCATACTCGTTGATTCTCATATCAATTTTTGGGTTTGGGGCTTTAATTTTGCATTTTTATTGAAAAAAGTTAAAAAAATTAAATTATTCAATGATAAATGGACGGTTTTGGCTGATGAACAACTAGACCGACCATCCATCACCTTTGGCTAGCCATTGAGGAATTTTCGATTGCCATTGAAGGACCAAAACCAACCCTTTAGGCTCCAAAATCAGCCATGCTTAAATCCTTCTCTTACATGATTCCTATGATGGTTTTAGAGGTTTCTAAGGTTGCATAGTTATTCTTAAAACACATAGACCCTCTCTATAGTTCCTAGGATGATGGGATTAATGTATTTTTACCTTATTTTCTCATTTTTAAACCTATTTCTTTGGATATTTAGCTTATTTTTTCACTTTCCTTTCTTAACGCTTCAAGTAAAATTTGATCCTTGCATTTGGATGATGATGTTGGCTCTAACTTTTGATTGATTGCTTGTTTATATGGTGTTAAAATTGTTAAGTCCTTGTAATGAATGGTGGTTAATTTTTTGTATCCTTTGTCATAAGGTTTTAATTGCATATTTAGTGTCTTCGCTTTTGATTTTTATGTGCTGATCATTGATTGCTGATTACTTAAATATTTGTCCAATTTAGAGTTTTGTGTATTATTGATGATTTGTGAGCTATTTTTGGTCAATAAAGTGTTATTTGTTTCTTTGATATTTAAATCATGTTTTAATTCTTAATTTACAAATAGTCTATGAGTTCTTATCTTTGATCATGCTTATGTCTATGTGTGTAGGCCATCAATTGTTGTTTAATCATGCTTTGTTGGTCATGCATGAATAATTTGTGGTTTTTAAAATAATCCATGTATTTGATGCTTTGTTTATGTTATATCCTTAGGTCATTGACATAAGATGAGTCAATTGGAGTCGTGTCTTTAGCTTTGGTTAAATGTCTTTTATGAAGCTTTGTGTTTTACTTTTCTTTTATGATTTTACTTACCAATGCCTTCTTATTACCTAATTAATCAATAGAGACTATTTATCCACATATCTCTTGCATTATTGCATTTTTATGCATTTCATATGAATGATTACATATCACCACCATGTATATGCTCCTTTTTTTTTAGATCTCCTAGATGCATCCTAGCACACACCCTAGCTTGGATTTATTTGCATGATCTTGAAATTTACATCATCTTGCATGCACCTTGGATTTATTTAATGCTTGTGTGAATAATGTATTTATTTAAATTGACATTCATCACATTTACATATATTTCTGTTAATCTCAATGATCTCAATCTTAGTTGCTAACCTTTACTAACTTTTTCTAACTTCCACTAACTTTTGCTAACATCTATATTTTTTTCTCCTATTTTACTTTCATTTTAGTTTGTAAAATATTATTCCTCATCTCATAACTTACATATTGATTAAGGAGGAAATTACATTTTTCTCCCTTAGATTTGACTTAATTTACACTTACCTCATTCTTGTTTAGAAGTTACAACTTTTGCATCCCTCAACTTTTTTTCCATTAACATTTAAGGACTTCCATTAGGGTTAGACCTTTTTTCCATTATATACTATATAAAAAAAACAATAAATAACTATAAAACTTTATTAATATTTATAAGATATTTTAATCATTTATATTTAACAATATTAATTGTATACATTTCTTATTTAAGTGGATATTAAATATTGCCACAAAAACATTCATATATATATGGCATGATTCAAAATTGTTTTTAATTTATTAATTTGATATTGTTTTTTGTACACTACTAGAATTTATTGATTTAGTAACAGATTTTAGAAACTAAATGTATCCATTTTTAATTAGAAACAAAATTGAAACGGATTTGAAATAAAAAGAAGATAACATTATTGTGAATATAAATTAAAAACAAAATGTCAATTTCATTTCTAATTTAGAAATATAATCTTATTTCTGTTTCTAAATTAGAAATAGAATTGATATCCATTTCAAATTTTGAAACAAAATTTTAGTTCTATTTCTAAATTTGAAACGGAATTAATATTTGCTTCTAAATTAAAGTAAAATTTGATTATATTTATAAATCAGAAACATAACTTTTATTCGTTTTTAATTTCTAATACTAAAAATAGCAATATGAAGTTAAATAGAAACAAATATATAATCCATTTCTAAATTGAAATGGGATTTATATCCATTCCTAATGGAAAAATAAAATAATAGTGCTTTTTTTCCCTCTTTATCTTTGTTTTCTCTCTAATCCCTAATCCCTAGCTTCCTTTATTTCTTTTCCACTAAAATCAACTTTTTCAAAGCTTCTCCATTATAACCAATCATCTCCGTCGCTCCAGTAGAAGCGTTGCCACCGGAGTTGGTAGAATCGAAAAAAAAATCTGGCGACTTCACTAACCTTCCATCTTCTCTTTAACACACAATTTCAAAGTAACTTAAACATTTCTGCACTTGTCTTTTTCTTTTTGTTCGCTCTTGATCTCTTGTATTAGGTTTAGGGTTTTTATCTTCTACTCTGATACCAATGGCAGCACTTATAGTCTCTATTCCCAGATCCTCCAAGACTGAGTCCTACGTCGGCGCAAAGAAGACATCTACCATGCCAACATCGTAGTCGCTAGAGCTGTGGCTGACGCTGTCCGCACCAGCCTTAGCTCCAAAGGTATGGACAAGATGATTTCAATGGCTAGCATCGAGGTTATCAGGATACTCTTAATCCCAAAGCTTCTTATTTCATCGCATAAGTTGCTCAAAGCTCCAATATGGTTATTATTCGTTATTTTTTATCGCATTTTTTCATATTCCGTTATTTTTTAATTCCATTTTTGTGTTTAATCACATGGAAACTTTCATGGAAGCAATGAAAGCTATGATGTAGTTGTTTCTGCTTCTGCTTCATTTATTTTAACAAATGTGTTTCTTTAAAAATTGCTAGATTTTGCATCATCTAATTTTCTTTCAATAGGTAAATAAATGTATATGCTGTGATTATGTTCTTTTTCGCTGTTAAAGTTGATTTTTTTTTTTATTTTTCTGTAGCTTTAATAAGTGCAGTAACTTTAGGAATGGCAAACCCAACACTTGTTGCTATGCACATAAGTATTCACTGTCAAAGTTAACTACTTTTGGTATTTTCTTTATTTCGAGTGAGATTTTTTCTTACAGTTAATGATTCTGTGTTTAATTATTTCATCTTTTCTTTAATGTCTTTTGAATTCTTTCTTGTGCATGTAGGATTGAAGTTGAAAGGTAAAGAAATTAGAGAAGTTGTAGAAGCATTGCCTGTAGCTATATCTGGGCAAAGAAATTGGCACTGATTACTTCAGTCCATTAACATGTAATTTTACTTCTTCACTGTTGTTCAACAGTTTATAGCATCTATCAGTGACTGCCCAATAAGTCGAGTTAGCTTACCAATCTATTTCTTGGTTTAACACTAGAGTTTGGCAAATGTGAATGTTGTGGCACTTTTGAACCTGGGAAATGTGAAGGCATTAATGTTTATTGTTCTATAATTAATTATTTGCATGCACATTTGTGTGATATGGATAATTCTGTTATTTCATTCTGGAAAACTAAAGTTGAGTGCTTCATTCACTTTGCTACTTTTAGGTCATTTTGGATACATTGAACTGATCATATTGATCTATCATTCGAACCATGTCCTTGAATTGAAGCAAATGTTGAGCTCATTATGTTTAAAGTACTTGAAATTGAAACACAATAAGGTACACTCTTATTGCTATGTGAGAGATTACCTATGAGACTCAGACCCCACTTTAATTAACTAAATTGGAATATGACATCCTTTCGCATGTCATTTATATTAACCTTATTCTTTTTTTATGGATTTTTTTGTGAACAATATTACTTTTTAATACTTGTTTTTACTGTAATAAATAGGTTGAATTGATGCACTCCACTAATTGATCAATCATGTGATCTGTAGCTCAAATATTTGTTAAAATCTTTGTATTTAGGTGGAAAAAAAAAGCATTTTTATAGGGATATATATAAATTAATTGAAGCCTTAATTTTAAAAATTTATTACTTAATTGATCCACTAAATTTATTTAATTATTTAATTATTTTTAATAGGGATAAACATAATTACAAGGGTAAACCTTAAATCTTTTACTTGTTTTATTCAGATTATTTACTTTATATTCATTGATTTGTTGCTGTTTGTTAACAGTTGGTTGCATAGAATACAAAATGGACAGGTTTTGTTATCTCTGTTCCTGGATAAAGTTTTTTTTTTTTTTCATTTAAGGTTGGTTCGGAACTCGTCTATCATAGGATTCCTTGGAGAGAGCCTGATACGCCTTACATTCTACAAGTTTTATATAAGGATGATGATATGGTACATTGTTTAGTAGTTGTTGTGTTGTGTGCACGTGTGTGTTCCTTCAATCTCATGTGTGATTTCATTTCTAAGGCATACACTTTGGCCCTATCCCCATCCTTTATAAAATTAATGGAAACATTCGCTCTTGAATCCCAAATTCTAAAGGCTTTCCTCTTTGGCTTAATGTTCTAAATCATCAAACCAAAGATCCCAATTTTCATTCATAAGCAACTATATCATCTCAGTTATGTAAGCAGTGTCTTGCATCTCAAGAATTTTCTTTTTACTGCTATGGTTACAAACTGAAGCTTTTAATGAAATTGGAGTTATTTGCTAACAATTTATGTACTCCTAATTTCTAATTCAATTACTCTTCCTATGATCTTTCAGCAATCTGAGATGTGTATTTCTAGGTGAGAGAAATGTAGCTTGTTTACCTGTTATTCTACAAATTCGAGTTGGGTTTAGAAGGAAGACCATAGAATATAAGGATTCACAAATAGGTCTACATCTTGCTGCTAGATTTTTGTTTTTTCAATTCTAGTTATGTTATATAAAAGTACTCTAGTTCATAAGTTAAGAGGAAATTGTTGTACCTATTAATTTATGAATACTACGTAAAATTATTTTAATTTTATACAATTATATTTTTTCATAAATGAACAGTTGTTGATTGTTATAGTTGTTGAATAAAAATTTTAATTGAAATTGAAATTAAAAATTTTGTTAAAAGGCAACTAGAAATATTAAAAAATAAAATTCTGAATTAGAAGTGGTTTACAAAAATCTGTTTCTGAATTAGAAACAGATTTCTTGTCATTGCTAAAATAGAAGTGAAATCCATTTCTAAACGTAGAGATTTTAACCTTTAATATTAGAAACGGAATATTGTAATCTATTTCTAATTTAGAAATGGAAATTGTTTCCGTTTCTATTAGAAACAGAATTTGTTTTTACAATTCCACTTGTAATTAGCAATGGAAAGTTAAATTGTGTTTCTATTGTGAATTACAACGAGTGTTTTACCAACTGCAAATTTCCGTTTCTAAATCCGTTTCTAACATAATTAGAAATGGATATTTCCATTTCTAAGCTGTATTTTCTTGTAGTGGTATTTATTGTAATTGATTTAATGATTTGATTGTTAGTAACAATAGATCTATTATAAATTTAAGTTATTTATATGGTTCTAATGTAAACAATTGCTTTTTGAAATATAATATATAATTATTAATATCTTTTGATTCTTTTTTCCTTTTATGTTATTAAATATAAAGTATTAAAATATCTTATGAATATCATTAGTTTTTTTATAGTATTTATAGTTAATTATTGTTTTTATTATTTGGGAGGGCATTTTAGTCTTTTTATATGCCACTTAATGAAAATAATTCATCTAATCCTAATGGAAGTCCTTAAATGTTAATGGAAAAAAACTAAAGAACATAAAAATTTGATTTTAAAAGAAGAGGGAGGTAAGTGTAAATTTAGTCAAACTTAAGGGAAAAAAATGTAATTTCTTCTTTATTATATTAGTTATTTTCTTTGTTTAAATTCTTATCCATTATCTTATAATTTGATGTTGATTGTATTTGTTATTTACCTTGGTTAAATTCTTGTTCTTTATCTCAAGGCTTATATTTTGTCCATTATTGTAAATTTTATTACATTTTTCATATGATTAATTGTGTTGATCTTGTTTATTGTTTATGTACTCAATTTTGTTTCATAAACAAAAAATAAAGAAAAGTAAACCATTCTATCCTATCTTTATATTTACTTTATTGATGATATTTACGCCCCTTTCTATACTTTTCTTAACCCTTTTATGATTATTATGAGATTTTTTTAGTAATTCCTCTTCCTCTTGTCTATTTTATTATTTAATATTCATTTTGTATTTTTCAAGTTATTTAAAATTTTCCTTTAAATAATGGTTACCATTTGTATACCCATTTTTCCACTATCTTAAATGTAATTTATCATGCTCTTCAAAACATTAATATCTATGGATAAATTATACCCATTTCTCATCTCATTTTCCATATCGTTCGTCTTATTTGTGAATTTTGAGAGCAAATAATTATTTTCCACTTTATGCTCTGAAAAATAATATTTTGATGCAATTTATTTCCTTTTCATGAATATTACTTTATATATATATATATATATATCTTCCAATTATGTGCCTTTTTCATTCAAGAGCCATTTATGCAAGAATTTTAATTTCAATTTTATTTTTTTAACAAATTGTACAAAAGGTGATTTTGGCAAAAGTGGAAAATAATTTATAATATTGGATTTTTTTAAGGTACAAAATCAATGAAGCCTAATGTAATAAAAATCCATGTTATAATTAAAGGTCCACAAATGCCTAAAAGTTCATTTTTGATTAAATTTTCAACAATTGTTTTTAAATTTATTTCAAAAAATAGTTTTCAAATAAAATTACAAATATTTTCTCTTCATTTCAAAGTAATCTTTTTGCTTCCTAAAATGGCCTAAAATTTCAGAATATCGAAGTTATCAAGGAGGAAATAATCACGAATTTGTTAGCCATTCTTTTTCCAATCTCTTTTATTTCTTTATTATTTCCTTTCTTTTTTATTCCATATATTTAGAATTGTATGTTAGGAATAACTATGACATGACTATATTCATTATGCCACCATAATTGACATGTTACAATGTGAATAATATGTTGCTAAAGCATATAATTTCTAGTCATAATTACCATGTTCATGCACTTTGCCATGATTTTTATATCTCTATTGCCATACTCATGGCAAAATTTCATACATTCTGTATACCATTGTTGTGTGCTTGTGCATATATATTGTGTTTGCATTTGCTTGTTTTGGTTGATACAAAAAAGTACATATTTCTTGGAAGTACTATATTAAACTAATAAGGATGGCACTGCTTAGCAAGGCAATATAGAGATTCCTCAAATAAAAAGAGGTTGCTCCTACTAACATTGACATACGAACCCAATACTTTATCTTATTCAAAACTTTGGTTCTAAGAGAAGGATTCGAGTTTTCCTAGTCCTTAATTAGATAATTTCTCGGGTAATACCGAGTGGTGGCTCCTTATTTCTTTTGACTGAATAGACGGTTGCAAGTGCATTTATGCCATCCCTAAGCTCATCTAGTATTTTTCTCATTTACCCTCCATTTTTTTGTAACATGAAAAAGGGTTTATGATCTAAATAGTGTCGAGTCAAAGTCATTGGTGTCAATAGTTATGCTTAATCTTAAAATTCTATAAGTACTCTTAATGATATTGAGAGTAAATTCATCACCTTTTATAACATTCCTACAAGCCATATTGACACAATAAAATCAAATAAAAGTAAGCATAAGGAAAACACATATACAAAACAATAAGCTCAAAAAGTGAAAAGTTAAAGTTTACAAGTGAACTTTTAGAGCTCATTTGGAAAGTTTGAATCTTAAAAGAAGAGGTTTTAAAGAATTCGAGAGAAGAGAGAAAAGTGAGAGACTTATTAAGGACAATAGAAGTACAAATATAGTTTAAAAGTTGGATGTTTATAGGAAGATTCAAAGAGTGAATTATCTTATATACCTTTAGGTTCTAGAAGGAAATAAATCAAACATTAATGGCATTTTTGACATTCAAATTGGAATAAACATTATGTGTCGATTGAGTAAGTTATGGTAAAAAAATTTCAAATATATCACATCAATTGTTACACTCATACCCTAATTCTAAATATATTTACATTCATTATATTTTACATGTACATATATATATATATATATATATATATATATATATATATATATATCACGACCCAAAACAGAGTCATGACCGGTGCTAGGGAACGGGAATTCTTTCGAATCCGGAACCCGTAGCAAGCCTAAAAATAAAATAAACATGCAATAGTAATAATAACAATACATAAGGCAACGGAAATAAAAATCATAAATATCACCATAACATTTCCACCAACTGGATTTAAATCAAATCCTCATCATCATATATATATATAAACTCTTTTAACACAAATCCAGTTCAAATATGTAATACAACATCTCTTAATAATTTAATGACTACTGTAGTGTCTAGATAAGATAAAACTCAAGACTCAGAGAAGCAGTTTACATAAAGAAGCCGGGGCGGAACAAATCCGGCGTATAGGCCTGCTACTGAGGTCTGAAGACGATGACTCTCCTGAAAAATAGTCAATGGAGGGGAGTCAGACCTCACTGAGTGAATTACTATAATATATATACATGCATGCTAAATGACAATGCATACAATCAACAGTATATATCTAATATGTATAGATACAAGCGATACACACAGATGCAATAAAATCATTTTATATATATTTTATTGAAAATCATCGTTTATGAAGGATCAAATAGAACCCTATGATATTACAACCTCAAATAGTGTTAGACAACACTCTAGCCATACAGGCTCACTTATTCCAAATATGTTCACTTGTTCCATTTAGACAGTAGACTGGCCCCGAGACACTAAGTCAACCGAGCTCCAGCAGTCTGACTGCCAGTGTGATTGGCCCTGAGACACTTGGTCAACCGAGCTCCAGCAATCACACCTCCAAACCATATCTCACACATCAAATAATCATATCTAGTCAATATCCACAAATAGGTTAGTAATACAGCCTAAATGCTATAAGCGCATCGGTACGTATTCGGTCCTAGTGCTGCCCACTAGGTAGCACTTTCTATTGATATCCTTCATTAATAATATAAAACATTCATTCACAAATAAATGATGCATGAATTTAAATAAAATAACAACATAAACCATATATATACTGGAAATATACCAAAAATAAACCAGGTATATTTCGAGTATATATACGTCAAATAAATCCAATCAAATTACAAATTAAGCTAGAAATATATTTAAAAACATTTTAAATATAATTTATTAATAAAACATGCATATAATTTAATATAAACCAAAAATAAACTAAAGATATACTTAAATACTAATCACATTATTTATGCATATTTAATCAAAATCAAAAATATATTTCTAAATCATGCATCCTAAAGCATATATATATAGAATAGTAACTCACACTTAGTGCGCTCCGCGAGAGGGGTCCGACGGGCCTGGTCCACTAGCCCTCGGTCTCGGCGCAACTAAACAAACAATAACGACAGAAATCAGAATAAACCTAACAGAAAATCCTAGAACTCGATCTAGAATATTAAACACAGAAACAGAAGTAGGGTTCAATTGGACATCACGTTTTACAAGAATTCTACCGAAAATTCGGCAGAACCTCCCCTGTAAAACAGACATCTCTCTACTCAAAGAGTAGAGCCGACCCTGCAAAGAAACACACTTCAAAAAATAGGCTCAACTACTCATCCACAACCCCTCGGTCGGACTCCAAACTACAGTATACCGACCGGAGCCCACAATCACATAACAATTTCAGAAATACCAAAAATACCCTTATAACATAGAAATTCATTTTATAAGTAAAAATTACATAATTAACCTTTAAACACTGTAAAAACCGATAAAAACTCATTTTATTAGTAAAACCGTATATTATATATATAATTGAAAATAATTCACGAAAAATAGTTTTAATTAGTTAAAATACTAAATAATTTGTAGAAATCATTTTTATACCTTAAATAACTATTAAAACCAATTAAATTATATTTTTAGCCAATTTAGGGTAAAATTACCAAAATACCCCTATATATATAAATATACTAAAATTCATTCAAAAATTCACCAAAAATTATACAATTATCCAAAATTAATTTTCTCAACATATTTATCAATAATATCAATAATTAAACTCAATTAACCAATTAATTTCAATTTAAAACACAATTAACCCTAATTTTCCAAAATTACATAAACTTAAATAATTCAAAATAAATACATAGAAATTCATAAAAATTCCAAATAAATTCCTATAATTCATTTCAACACCTATAATTATCATAAAACACAATTTCATAATTTATTTAATTAATTTCAGAAAAATTAGAAAATAATATTAAAATATACAAAAATACCCAAAAAATCAAATTAATCTCCAAAAATTCCACAAAAATTCATACATGTAGATTAACCTAAGGGGAACAACATTTGTGAAGGAATTTTTCATGAATCAAACAATTTGAAGTTGAAAAAAATTAAAAACCCTAATATGGTCGAAATTGAAAATTCGAAACCTAAGCAAATCAAGACCATTTAAGCTCAAACCAAAGCTAGAATCACACTCACTGGAGCTCAAGGAGAAAAAAGAGACCGGCGGTGTCAAAAATGGTGGCCGAAAATGTCGTGATCGACGGTGAAGAAGAATTCGACTTCTCCGGCCAAAACCGATCTCCAAACGCCAGAAACGGCTGCTACAGGCGGCGAGGAAGGTTGAGGAAGGTGGTGGCATGCCGGACGGCACACCAACGGCAAGAAATCGGGACGACAGCGACCGGACGGTGAGGGAAACGGAGTCGGGGAAGAAGGAAGAAATCGGGGGCAATTCGGTAATTTTCCAAAATTTCATTTTTTTTGACATATTATATGTATATACATACTTTATACTATATAATAAAATAATATTAAATTACACACATTAAATATACACCACACACTTAATATTTAATATTTTAAAATTTAATAATAAATAAAAATAATTAAATAACAATAAAACTAATAAATAAATAATAAAATATTAGGGTAATAAATTAAACCCTAATTAAATAAATATATACACACATAGGCTTTATTTAGTAATTTAAAAATACATATGAGTTCATGCAAGTCCTTAAATCTATTTAAAATAATTAATAGTAAATTATTTACGTGAAAATTTCCCCGAAAATGTAAGTCCCGGAAAAATTTTACGTAAAGTACTCAAAATAATATTAAAATAATTAAAAATCAATTTAAATTAAATAAAAGCTTATTAAATATCAATATTATATTTAAAAATTATTAACACTGTATATCCCGATGCAGTATTAAAATATTTAAAAACACGGGATATTACAATATATTGATTAAATTTAAGTATAAGCTAGTGTTTTGGGTTAAGCCATGACTTATACTCGATTAAAGAGCAAGAATTATTGAATTTTAATGATGCTAAAAATAAATAAAATAATGAGAATAATAAGGATATGATGTTAAATTAAAGTAAAGGATAAGAACTTTAATGTTAGAAAATGATGAGGACTCAAATTGAAACAATGATTGGCCTAGATTGAAACATTTGGAAGTTTGAAGTTATATAGGTAATAAAACTATTTCATTAAGTGTCTAAATGTATATTTCATATGTTGATTTATCCAAATTGGGGTTGCATCCTGTCCAATTCGTGGATTAGGTGCATCCATAAAAAAAAAAAAAAGATCACTTAGAAAAAAAAGAGGGGAGAATTAGAAAACTACTTAATTCTTCTAAGGAGTTGATCGTTTTCAAGCTGAATCAAGAGGTGTAAAGCAATTTCAATCCATTAATCATCTTCCTTAAAAGCTTTATTGATTGAATTGGTAAGTAATTTTAAGTGTTTGGTTGATTTAATTTAGGGTTACTAAGTTACACATTTTGGGTTCTTAAAATCTGGTTTATTAGTCTCTGTAATTTAATCCTATCTTAAGCTAGAAAGATCCAAATTGAGTGTTCTTTGATTATCTAGAAACTATAAAGAGTTATCTAAACCTTTTTCTCTTTGAGGTCTAGCTGATTCAATCTATAAGCTAGACAAATAAGAGAGAACATTTTATTACTCAATCTATCAGTTTCTTTGAGCTAGTTATAATTCATTATATATAACTACATTTTTGGGTGTCCAATTGGTGTGAAATTTTTATAACATGTTCTAGCCATATAGATCTAATGTTGATTAAAATTTCAGCTCAAAATTCCTATTGTATAAGTCTCAAAAAATTTTCAAATTTAGCTTTGAAAGTAGCTATTTTAATTAAATGAACCAGGTTTACAAAGTTTATGAGTTAACACTAGTCTAGATACTTTTTGTATATATTGAGCTAAGAAAATCAAAATTGAGTTTATTTTGATTCTAAGAAAAATTGAAATAGTTCTCTAAAACTTTATAGTTGTCACGACTCGAACCCAAAAGGGGCACATGACCGGCATTAGGGAATAACAATACATAAAGTATCTGAAATCTATAGTAAGCCTTAACGAAAATTTTAATAAAATAAAGATGATAATAAAATGACATAATTTAAATAAAGAAAAAAAGCAAAAATGAATTAAAATCCAACAAAAACTTAGATAATATATAAAATAATAATCTTTAGTACACGTTCTTCATACATATGACAATTCAAAAATACATCATAACAATTAACCATTCGATTACTACTGTAGTGTTTTAGACTAAAATACACACATGATAATAATATATATCATATAAACCTACATAAAACAGTCGGAGAAGAAGAAACCCAATGTAGAGTAGATTGACAAATAGGAGATCTTAAAAAATAATTGAAGGGAGTCAGACTTCACTAAGTAAGTTAATAAAAGAAATGTATGTGATTCGAAAATCTCCTTTAAAATATATTTCATAAAAATAGAATATTTATATTTTAAGATATAAATCATTTGATTTATTGAAATACTCTTTTACAAAAATAAATTATCTGAAATCATAAAACACCATATCAGTATAATAAACTTTTATTAAATCATTTTATAGAAAAACTACGTAAAATCCTAGTCCACAATTCTAATAGTCTTTTGGCTCTCTTATAATCCAAAGACTGCTAGTTCCCAAGAGCAAAGCATCAATCGAGCTACTAACTATAGTTAATCACTTAAACCAATATTTATTGGCAATTCTCAAGCTATCAACCCCAGTAATTATAAACCATGCCCAAGAGCAAAGTATCATCAAACTTTATACACAATCTCATAAAATCATGCTCGAGAGCAAAGCATCACCGAGCCTTTTTAACCATTAACACTCACTCTCAATCCTACAAGTGCGCACATGGTCCTAATTAAACCCATCAGATAGGTCATTCTACCGTAGTTTAATTTAAAATAAATAGATATAAATAAAAAAGAAAGATTACAATAAATTAAAATAAAATAAAATAGCAATTAACTAATCATATGAAATTTTAACATAAACTTGCTAATTTAATATTAGCAATCAAAAGGAGAATTTCATTCAAGTACAACTATACATTTTTTAAATAATAAAATAATTCTTTTATTAAATTCTCCATTTTTATCATAAATCAAAGAATTTATATATATTAATTTAAAACACCCAACACACAGTTTAGTTATTAACTTATAGGTTAAGTGCACTCCTCTACACAGTCGCACTCGAGCCTGACCTGTCGACTCGATTGGAGGTACGACTAAAGAAAAAAATAAATAAAAGAAAATTAAAAATAGAATTTCCTAAATTTCTAGATTTCTAAGGAAAAACTCGATTAGAAAATATGACTTTACTAAAATAGATCCGATGTCATATTTTAAAAGAAATCTACCAAAATTTAGCAAAGTTTCCTCTGTAAAATGAACATTTCTATACACGAAGTAAAGTCAACCTTGCATAAAAAACACTTCAAATAACTATGACAACTCCAAATCTTGGGTTAGGCTCCCAAACTACAGTTTATGCCCAAACAAGAACCAATTTCACAAATCACATTCTAAATCAATAAAATTTCATTTAAATATCAAAATTAATTTATTTACACAAATAAAGCATAAAATAAATTTATTTATAAAATAATTAATAAAATTCACATTAAAATCAATTTTTGTTATAAAGGTCCTCATTAAAAAATTTTGAAATTAAATAGTATTTAATTATAAAAAATTCATTAAATACTATTTTAATGTGAATTTTAATAATTATTTTATAAATAAATGTCTTTTAATTATAAAATTAAGCAACCAAAAACTCATTTAAATCATAAAAATCATAAATACTATTTTATTCAAATATTATTTCGATAATTACTCATAATTAGCTAAAATAGGAATAAATTCATAAAAATTATTTTAATAGTATTTATTACTCAAAAATTATCTAAAACATCATAATTCACCATAATTTCAATTAAAACATAAAATTTATCCATTTATACTAACTTTCTCAAAAATTCATTTTTGAGATAAGTAATCGAAAATTCATAATAAATAATCGGAACATAATTTTGATAAACTTCCTTCACAAAATATGCTTAAAATAACTTGTAGAACTCATTAAAAGTATAAAAAATTTCCAGCTAGTGAATAGTGTCTTAAATAGTACCCAAGACCTAGAAAATTCGAAAATTTTCTAAAAATTCACAAAAATTATATTGACCTTAGCAATAATCAATCTTAATTTTAATCTTAAAAAATTGATTTTGAGCATTTAATTTGTTTATTTAAGTATGTATAAGTTAGGACTCTATTGGAAGTTAAAATGAAGTATGATTATCTTGGGCTGATTGGACTTTGGAGATTCAATGAGGCTTTTAACATCCTTAGAGCTTTATAATGAGAAAGTTATCTTCTTCACATTTGAAGTAGATATCTTAAGCTTTCTAAATTAGGCTTATTTGTTAAAATTAAAGTTCATTTGGGTATGCAAAATTTGAGTTGAAATCCACATATACATCTGCCATCTTAGACTGCACATCTGTTAGTATTTTGGACATATCCTGAGCTACAAAAGTTCAATTTAGGTGATTCAAAATGATATGGAAAGATATCAAATATCTAAAACTTTCATGAAGAAAGTATAGGAAAATTAAAATTTATTCAAGAGAAAATCACATCTTCAACTTGGGTATAGCTGTCTCATAGTATTCTGCATTTCAAATTTTATAGCTCTTAGTATTTTGGACATATCTTGAGTTACAGATGTCCAATTAAGGTAATTAAAAATGATATCGAAAGCTAATTTAAAAATCTACAGCTTCTTTGAAGAAAGCGTGGGCAAATTAAAACGTCTTGAGTAGCCAATCATGATTTCAATCCATGAATAGCTGTCTAACAACATCACTTTCATTGATTTAAAATATAGACGTTGGACACATCATTTGCACCTCAAAAAGCTATATTTTTAAGTATAAATACCTATAGAACTGAATGATAGTTAAGAAACTTGTTAATCATTCTTTCTTTCTTAAGCATTCATTGAGCTCTCAAATTCTCTTAAATAATTCTTTATTTGTATAACTCTTGTGAGAGTTGGGTGTGTGTGAGAAATAGAATTTCTCTTCATATTAAATCTTGAGTTAGATTAGAAGGGAAGTGAGATTTATTTCTAAAAGAATTAGTTTAAGTGTTATCCATTGAAACACTTGGGTTTTAGTTTTGTGAGTGAGCCTTGAAAACTCAAGTTGTAAGGTTGTAAGAGTGAGCCATAAAACTCTTGTGTAATCTCAATATTATGAATAAGATTATGGGTGATTGAAAATCCTAACTTGGGGATAAGTTAGGTGGAGATGTAGGATTTTTATTAAATTTGAATTTGAACTCCTTAATTTTTTTTCTTCATTCTTCCTTCTCAACTTCTATTTAATTCTTGCAAAGAATTCTTTTAATTTCTTATTTTTATTTGATAGTCCTATTCACCCCCCCCTCTAGGACTCTTTTCAATTGGTATCAGAGCTAGTTGTCCATTACTGTTAATTAGGGTAGAGCACTAATGAGAACTCTCGCTTGTGAATGTGTCACCGAGGCAGGGCTCTTCGCTTATTGGTGTTGGTGCATCGGTGGAGACAATGGTCGACTAGTCTAATAGGTACCATTGAACGGTGATATAGGTCATGTATGACCTATAAACATTTTCAATCAGTATCAAAGCTTGAATTCTAGGTCCTTCATTGCTAGAATACAAGATCATAGGGAGTGAATCACAAAACATCTCTTCTCTTATACCATTCTTTGATGGTAATGACTATCCACATTGGAAATTCAAAATGGAATTATATCTTAATTGTTATTCCATTAAACTTTGGGACATTGTCTTAAGAGATTGGGACCACCTACAACTATCATTGATGGTCTGGTAACTACTCTTGCAAGAAGCCAATGGAGTATTGATCAAAAGGAAGAAAATCACAAAAATAAAAAAGGCTATGATTACTCTAGTCTCTTCAATGATAAGAGAAGAAGGAGGCAAGCTTCAAAATTGTATATCGGCCAAAGAAATGTGGGAGACCTTAGAAAACCACTACGAAGGCAACATTCAAGTAAGAAGCAAGAAGATTCAACTTGATATGTATGAATATGAACTCTTCAAAATTAATCCTCATGAATCAATCACGGAGATGAAAAATCTTCTTAATGCTCTCCTCATAACCCTTAAGAAACTTGGAAAATATTTCTCCAAGGAAGAAGTAAACAATAAGATTCTAAGAATCCTACCTAAGAAGGATTGGGAATCTCATGTTACTTCAATTAATGATGGTCAAGACCTCTCCACCCTATCAACCGATGTGCTCATTAGTAAGCTCTTAACACATGAGCTCACTATCAAGCAAAGAGGTGAAGAACAAGAAAAGAAAGAAGAAAAGAAAAAGAGCATTGCTCTAAAAGCTCTTCAAGAAGATAGTGAAAAGGAAAGTCTAAAAGATTTTAGTGATGAATATGGTGACATTGCCATGCTTACTAGGAACTTTAAAAGGTTTTTAAGAAAGAAAAAATTCTTAAGAACAAGGGACTTTAATAAGAAGTTTGAAGGATATGAGAAGAAGAAAACTAAGGAGGTTACTTACTATGACTGTAAGAAACTGGGACTTATTAGAAGTAAGTGTCCTAAACTCAAATTCAAGAACAAGGGAGTGAAAGATAAGAAGAAAGCATTCAAAGCTACTTGGGATGATTACTCCGAATCTGAAGAGGAAGAGGAAGAGGAACAACAAGAGATGGCCAATCTTTGCTTAATGACCATTGAAAACAAAAATAAGGTACCATCAACTTCTTATTCTTCCTTTGATGATTATGATAATTATTGTGATAATGATGATGATGATAGGAGCTCTATTATGAGTAAATTACTTGTTAAATACAACATTTTATTATCTAAGAAGAAATATTATAAGCATTAGTTAGGTAACTTAAATAAAGAATTAGAAATTTTGAAAATTAATTTTATTAAACTTGTTGAATCAAATGAAAAACTTGTTAATGACGTAAAATCTTCTAATTTCTTGGAAGATTAACTTAAGAAAGCAAATGATGAAAATCATAAGCTTTCTAAAAAGGTCTTAGAATTAAAGAATTCCATTGCTAAATTTAAGAGAGGAAAAGAAACTTTATATAGTCTTCTTGACTCTCAAAAATTTCATAGAGATACCCATGTAATTGGATATAAGAATGGAATGTCTTCATTATCTTCATCACATATTAATTTTGTAAAAGCTTCACATGATTCCACTCCTTCAACCTCCAAATTAAATGAGTCTCAAGTTTTTAAAGCTAAAAGATCTCATGTGTTAAATAGTAAGGGAAAGTCTCATAAGATTCATCCTTCATTAACACAAAGAGGTAAGGCTCAAACTAGAGCACCTAAACCCAAGCATGCTTATATGTACATTTGACACAATTATAATAGGCATGCTACACAATACAATGCACATAAACATGTTGCACAAAATTATGAAAATTCACATCACCATTGCCAATGCATGTCTCACTTAATGACACAAAACAATAGGAGATACACACAACACCAAAGGCATGTTCCACACATTATGAAAGAATTTCATTCTAGGAGGAATAAATTTGAAAATATTGTATGTTCTTATTGCATGATCAAAGGAAATACTAAAAATGTGTGTTTCTATAAAAGACTGCATATAAATTTACTTCCTATCGATTATCTTGAAACTAACCAACCTAGACCATAAAAGGTTTAGGTCCAAAAGAACACTTAAATTATATTGTGTAGATGTGCTTGAAATCCATAAGAACAAAAAGCAAGTGGTATCTTGATAGTGGATGTTCAAGGCACATGATAGGAGACAAAGAGTAATTCAATAAACTTAATGCTAAGGATGGAGGACACATTACGTTCGGAGATAATGCAAAAGGAAAAATTATTAGCATTGGAAAAATAGGTAATCCTCAATCCTTATCTATACATCATGTGTTTTTTGTTGATGGTCTTAAACATTATTTACTTAGTATAATTCAATTATATGACATTGGAAATAAAGTAACTTTTTATCCTAAAAATTGCTTTATTAGTAGTCTTGATGAAAACAAAGTTAATTTTAGTGGCGAAAGAGTAGAAAATGTTTATGTCATTGATTTAAATAAAACTGATAACAAAGAAATAAAATGCTTAGTGTCTATCTCCCATGAAACATGGACATGGCATAGAAGATTAGGACATGCAAATTGTGAGCTTTTGAATGATCTTTGTAAACATGAACTTGTAATTGGTTTACTTAAGCTTGAATTCACTAAAGATAAACCTTGTGATGCTTGTCAAAAGGGAAAAAAATCCAAGTCATCCTTTAAGCTAAAAAATGTAGTGTCCACCTCTAGGCCACTTGAACTTATACATATGGATATATTTGGACCAACTAGAGTTGCTAGTCTCGGTGGAATGCACTATACATATGTATTAGTTGATGATTACTCTAGATTTACATGGGTATGTTTCCTTGCTCATAAGAATGATGCATTTAAAGCTTTTGAAAAGTTTGTAAAAAGAGTTAAAAAAGAAAAAGGCTTTTATATTTCTTCTATTAGAAGTGATCATGGACTGAATTTGAAAATGAATTTTTTAAAAACTATTGTAATGAAAATGGTATTTCTCATACATTTTCATCTCATAGAACTCCTCAACAAAATGGGGTAGTTGAAAGGAAAAATAGAACTCTTGTGGAAATGGCTAGAACAATGCTTCATGAGTATAATTTCCCTCTATACTTTTAGGTGGAAGTCGTTAACACATCTTATTATATTTCAAATTGAGTTTTCAAAAGACCAATTTTAAATAAAAAATATTATGAGTTATAGAACAATAGAAAACCTAAAATCTTATATTTAAAAGTATGTGGATGCAAGTGTTTTATATTGAACACCAAGGACAATCTTAAGAATTTTGATTCTGAAGCCGAAGAAGGAATTTTCCTTGGCTATTCTATTTTTAGTAAAGCATACAGGGTCTTTAATAAAAGAACTCTAATAGTTGAAAAGTCAATGAATGTGGTATTTGGTGAATCAAACTCACTTAGTCCTAGAAAGATGTTTGTAGTGTAGTGTTGATGATCTTATAAGTGACAATGAGATTGTGGAAACACAAGAAGAAAATGCTAGTAAGCCTTTGGAACTTGAAGATCCAAGCAAGAAGGAAAATGAGGAGACATCTTAACCTACCTTGAAAGATGAACTTCCAAAGGATTGACAATTCAAGAAAGCTCACCCTTAATACCTCATTATAGGTGACACTACAAAAGGGTAACTACTAGATCTCAATTAAAGTCTATTGTTAATTTAGCCTTCATTTCTCAAATTGAACCTAAAAATATTGATGATGCTTCATGTGATGAATTTTGGGTCCTTATTATGCAAGAAGAGTTAAATCAATTTAAGAGAAAAAAGGTTTGGACCTTAGTTTTTAGACCTAAGCATCATCTTATTATAGGCACCAAATGGATGTTTAGAAATTAGATGAATGAACAAGGTGTTATAATTAGGAACAAAGCTAGACTAGTAGCTAAAGGTTATAATCAAGAGGAAGACAATGATTATGATTAAACATTTTCCCCCATTATAAGGTTAGAAGCTATTAGGATACTACTTGCATTTGCATCATACATGAATTTTAAACTTTATCAAATGGATGTTAAAAGTGCATTTTTAAATGGTTTTATTGAAGAGGAGGTATATGTTGAACAATCTCCAAGTTTTGAAAATTTTGACTTTCCAAATCATGTGTTTAAACTTTCAAAAGCATTATATGGATTGAAACAAGCTCTAAGAGCTTGGTATGAAAGATTGAGTAACTTTTTACAAGAGAAAGGTTTCTTTAAAGGACAGGTTGACATAACTCTTTTCATAAAAAAAATCCAAATATGATTTATTAATTGTTCAAATATATATTGATAACATTATTTTTAGTTCTACTAACCATTTCTTGTGTGAGGAATTGTTTAATTTAATGCAAAGAGAATTTGAGATGAGTATGATGGGTGAACTCAAATTCTTTCTTGGACTACAAATTAAGCAATGCAAAAATGGGTTTTTTCATCAATCAAACCAAGTATGCAAGAAATGTTCTCAAGAAATTTGGCATAGATGGAGCTAAGATAAGAAAAACTCCAATGAGCACCATAACCAAACTTAACAAAGATGAGAATGGCAAACCAGTTGATGAAAAACAATTTAGAGGAATGATCGGATCTCTTCTTTATTTAACTGCCAGTAGACCCGATATTATGTTTGCTACTTGCTTATGTGCTAGATTTCAATCAAGTCCTAGAAAGTCTCATTTGAATGCTATCAAAGAATTTTCAAATATGTTTATGGTACAACGCATTTAAGACTTTAGTATCCTAGGAGTTCATCCTTTAACTTGATAGTTATTCTGATGCAGACTTTGCTGGTATTTTACTAGATAGAAAAAGCACTTTCAGAACTTATCAAGTTTTAGGACAATGTTTAGTTTCTTGGTTTAGCAAGAAATAAGTTTAGGTTGACTTGTCCACTACTAAAGTTTAATATATTGTAGCAAGTCTTTGTTGTTCATAAGTTTTATAGCAAAAACAATAGTTATTAGACTATGGTGTAAAACTTCATCACATTCCAATCAAATGTGACAATACAAGTGCTATTAACCTTAGCAAAAATCTCATTCAGCATTCTAGAACTAAACATATAGACATTAGATATCATTTCTTGCGTGATCATGTTTAAATTGGTGATATCTCACTTGAATTTATTGATACAAATAATCAACTTGCAGATATCTTAACCAAACCTGAGATTAATTTTTATTAAGCATGAATTGGGCATGATTGATGGTTCTAGTTTATCTAGATTTTATATTTAATTGATGGTTGAATTGTTTTCATGTGGAATCATGTCGTGCTTATTGATTACTTTGATTGATAAATATTTTGATTTTGATCCTAAATTTTTTTTGGTCGTTAGCTTATATTTGGTTTATTTTTTAAAATTTCCTTTTGCATTTTGTCAAAGGAGGTGAAATAATTTGAGTTTGTATGTGTACCTAGTTAATTTTTTCTTAACATGTGTACTTAATTTTTTTTTTAATTTAAAACTCCCTTAAAAATTGTGCTTATGTTAGTGACATATTGTATTTTTTATTTAATATAGGGGGAGAAATTTTGTTTATATTTTTCATCCATATTAACATTATGATTAATTTTTCTGTACATCATATGTTACAAAAAGGTCTTATTTTGCTTACTTTATGTATAACATAGATTTTATAAAGATTTTGAGTATCTTTGTTTTTTATTTTCCTTTTATATCCGTTTTTTTTTCTTTTGGCTTTTGACAAAGGGGGAGAAATATATTTGAGTTTGTTATTTGTTGCTATACATATGTATAATATTCTTTTTAGGAATTGTTTTTATCTTTAATAAGGCATGCATTACTATACATATGTATAATATTTTATTATTGTGTTTATACATGCATAATTCATGTATAATTTCTTCTTAGAAATGGTTTTTACCTTTGATAAGGCATGAATATCTTCTTAGGAATGGTTTTTTTCTTTGATAAGACATAAATATCTTCTTAGGAATGATTTTTATCTTTGATAAGGCATGAATATCTTCTTAGGAATTGTTTTGATCTTTAATAAGACATGAATATTTTTACAAAGATTTGGTGTATCTTTGCTTTGTTCCTATAAGAAGTGATGCATTTTAGTAGGACTATATGCATATATGGTTGAAATTATTTTCTCACATTGCCTAACATTTATTTAAATGATCATATTATCATATTTTATGTTTTTAATACATTTTTCATAAGAATGCCATGTTTTTATCCTTTCTATTATATTTTATATTGTTTATATATATATTTTTTTATTAAGGGGAATAATCTATAAATTTATATTTTTTATCATGTCCATATTTATAAGGAGAGAAATAAAGAAATATATTTTATTACATTTGGTATCATCATTATCACAAACATTATCACACATTTTACTTTATATTATTTTTTAATCAAACTCAAAATAAGTTTGTTAGAATAAAAAAAGGGGGAAATTGTTGAACTTAGAAATAATCAATCTTAATTTTTATCTTAAAAAACTTAATTTTGAGCATTTAATTTGTTTATTTAAGTGTGTATAAGTTAGGACTCTATTAGAAGTTAAAATGAAGTATGATTATCATGGGCTAATTGGACCTTTAAGATTCAAAGAGGCTTTTGACATCCTTAGAGCTTTATAATGAGAAAGTTATCTTCTTCACATTTGAAGTATACATCTTGAGCTTTCTGAATTAGTCTTATTTGTTAAAATACAAGTTCATTTGTGTATGTAAATTTTGAGTCAAAATCCACACATACATCTACCATCTCAAACTGCACATCTCTTAGCATTTTGGACATATCATGAGCTACAGAAGTCCAATTTAGGTGATTCAAAATGATATGGAAATATAAGTCAAATATTTAAAACTTTTATGAAGAAAGTATAGGAAAATTAAAATTCATTCAGAAGAAAATCACGGCTTCAACTTAGGTATAACTGTTTGATAGTGTTATGCATTTCAAATTGCATAGCTTAGTATTTTAGACATATCTTGAGCTAAAGACATAAAATTAAGGTGATTAAAAATGATATGGAAATATAATTCAAATATATACAGCTTCTATGAAGAAAGTGTAGGAAAATTCAAATGTCTTAAGTAGCCAATCATGGTTTCAATCCATGAATAACTGTTTGACAGCATCACTTTCAATGATTCAAAATATAGACGTTGGACACATCATTTGCACCTCCAAAAGATATATTTTTAAGTATAAATACCTCTATAGCTGAATGGAAATTAAGAAACTTGTTAATCATTCATTCTTTCTTAAGTATTCATTAAGCTCTCAAATTCTCTTAAACAATTCTTTGTTTGTATAACTCTTGTGAGAGTTGGGTGTGTGTTAGAAATATAATTTCTCTTCATCTTAAATCTTAGGTTAGATTAGAAAGGAAGTGAGATTTATTTCTAAAGGAATTGGTTTTAAGTGTTATCCATTAAAACACTTGGGTTTTGGTTTTTTGAGTGAGCCTTGAAAACTTAAATTGTAAGGCTGTAAGAGTAAGCCATAAAACTCTTGTGTAATCTCAATCTTATGAATAAGATTATGGGTGATTGAAAATCCTAAATTAGGGATAATTTAGGTGGAGATGTAGGATTTTTTTTGAATCCGAACTCCTTAAATTTTTATTTTCTTCATTCTTCCTTCTCAACTTCTATTTAATTCTTGCAAATAATTCTTTTAATTTCTAATTTTTATTTGATAGTCTTATTCACCCCCATCTAGGAATCTTTTCAAATTATTTTTGAAATCCTTATAACCTCTACAATAATTAGTCTTAAAGGATCAATATCAAACAAAATCAAATTAAGCTTCAATTTCACAATTAAAAAAATACCCAAATTTAAATTTTGAGAAATTGAAGTTGTTACCGGTGTTAGAATCTAAAATTGATTGAGGATTAACAATGCCTGGACTAAGAGCTTCAATTCAAGCCCAAGAATGGTTAGTGAACTCGCTGGAATCATCGCCGATCATCTTCTCCATTTTCAACTTTAACACGCGTGAGGAAAAAGAGGCAACGTCGATGGATGCTGCTGCTAGTGATTGGTGGCACGTGGTGGTGGAGTGGCAGCGGGGTGGAGCTACAACTGAGAGAAGAGGAGAAGAGAGAAGAAAGAAGAAGGGAAATAATGAAAGAAAGGAAGGGGAAGAGGGAAAAGAAGAAGGAAAGGAAGGGGAAAAAAATTTTCTTTTATGTATTTTTTTTTAAATTAACTAATCTTAACATACATACACACACACACACACACACACACACATATATACAACAATACATAAACACACATTAAAATAATAATAATAATAACACTATTGATAATAACAATAACCATAGTAATAATAACAACAACAATAACAACAACAACAACAACAACAACAATAATAATAATAATAATAATAATAATAATAATAATAATAATAATAATAATAATAATAATAATAATAATAACTTCCAAATAAATTTTTTACGTAAATAAGATATTTAAAAAAAATAAGTAAATATTATTCACTAGTAATTATAATATAGAAAAAAAATTAAAATATTACTAGCATTGCATATCTCAAAATAATTTTTAATAATTTAAAACAAAGGGTTATTACAATCTTCCCCCTATAAAAATTCGTCCTCGAATTTTCAATAATAAAAGAATATAAAATCTTAATGGAAAAGATAGGGATAAGCCACTCACATCACTACCTCTGTCTCCTATGTGCAGTCCTTTGCTATGTGGTTGCTCCATAATACCTTTACCATCGGGATCTCCTAGTGCAAAGCTGACGAACTTGGCAATCCACAATTGCCATAGGATATTTCTCATATGACAAATCTTTACTAAACTCCACTGTCTGAGGCTGAAGGACGTGAGAAGGATCAGGAATATGTTTCCTCAGCATGGAAATATGAAACACCGAATGAATCCGAGATAATTTAGGTGTCAACACTAATCTATAAGCCACCTCTCCAACCCTCAAACGTATCTCAAATGGCCTAATGTACCTCAGGGCTAATTTTCCTTTCTTACCAAACCTCATAACCCCTTTCATTGAAGACACCTTCAAAAACACCATGTCTCCAATGGAAAAGGACACATCCTTCCTCTTTGGGTTTACATAGCTCTTTTGTCTACTAAAGGTTGTTCTCAAACGATATTGAATAATAGGAATCTTCTCAGAAATAATTTGCACCAATTTTGGACCTATCAGCTGTCTCTCTCTGACTTCCTAACATAATGGTGATCTATATTTCCTACCATATAGTGCTTTATAAGGAGCCATCTCAATACTTGCATGATAATTGTTGTTATATGCAAATTCTATCAATGGCAAATGCATGTCCCACTGACCACCAAAGTCAATCACACACATCCTCAATGTATCCTTTAGGGTATAAATGGTCCTTTCTAACTGACCATCTATCTGAGGATGAAATATTATGCTGAAATCAAGTCTGGTACCTAATGCCTTATGCAACTTTTTCCAGAAGATCGAGGTGAAAGTAGCTCCTCTATTAGACACTATGCTCACTAGTACCCCATGAAGATAAATAATTATGTTGACATACAACCTTGCTAATCTGTCAGTAGAATATGTCTTCTTGATTGGCAGAAAGTGTGTTGTCTTAGTCTGTTTGTCAACTATCACCTAAACAACATCATAACCACCAGTAATATGAGGCAATCCAGTCATAAAGTCCATAGCAATCATATCCCACTTCCACTCTGGGATAGGTAATGGCTATAATAACCCTACAGGTCTCTAATGTTCTAGCTTCACCTACTATTAAGTGAGGCATTTAGATAAAAATTATGCTATATCCTTTTTTATTCCATTCCACCATTATGTATCCTTTAAGTCACAATACATCTTGGCAGAACCTAGATGATTATTGTAAGCAGAAAAATGTGCCTCTTCTATGATTTCTTTTCTCAACTCATCCACATCTGGCACATATAAATGAGTGCCCAAATGCAGCATACCTTCATTATCAATCACAAATCCCATGGACCTACCTTGTTGCACTTTAAACATGATCTTCTATAACTATGGGTCCCTTCTCTATGTTGTTTTAACTTGATCCAAGCACACTGACCGTACACTGAACTAAGTAAGGATGAATTTCTTAGTCACCTTCAACTGTAGTCCTTGCTTAATCAACTCATACATCTCTTTAATAATTAGTCTCCTCTCAGTACTGATGTATACAAGGCTGCCTGCGGACTTCCTACTCAAAGCATCTGTAACTACATTTGCCTTGCCTGGATAGTACATAATAGAACAATCATAATCCTTTAGAAGTTCCATCCATCTCATTTACCTTAAATTTAGATCCCTTTGCTGAAAATTGTACTTCAGGCTTTTATGGTCGGTGTATATCTCATAAGTCACACTATACAGGCAATGCCTCCAAATCTTTAATGCAAATACTAATGCTACCATCTTTAAGTCATGAGTAGGATAATTTTGCTTGTGCTTCTTTAACTTCCTTAGAGCATAAGCAACCACTCTTCCATTCTGCATTAACACACAGCCTATACTTGGGAAGCATCACAATACACCATATAACCTTCATTCCCAAAAGGTAAAGCTAACACTAGAGTTGAAGTCAACAAATCCTTAAGCAACTGAAAGTGCTCCTCACATCTATTTGTCCACTCAAACTTAGTATTTTTTTGGGTCAGCCTGGTCAAAAGTGCAATTATCTTTGAGAAGTCCTTCACAAATCTCCTATAATCGCCCGCTAAACCTATAAAGCTCCTTACTTCTATCACTATCGTGGGCCTTGGCTACTTTGTAATAGCTTTGATTTTCTTCGGATCCACCTGTATGCCATCATTAGACACCATGTGGTCTAAGAATGCCATTTGATCCAACTAGAATTCACACTTTAAAAATTTGGCATACGGTTTGTGCTCTCTCAAAGTCTGAAGCATCAATCTTAAATGCATTGCATGCTCAGCCTTACTCTTAGAGTATACTAAAATATCATTATTAATGAACACAATCAAAAATCAGTCCAAGAATGGCTGAAACACCATGTTCATCAAGTCCATAAAGGCTACTGGGGCATTAGTCAAACCAAAGGACATTACTAAAAATTCATAATGGCCATACCTTGTCCGAAATGTAGTTTTTGGTACATCTTCACCTCTAATTCTCAATTAATGGTACCCAGACCTTAAGTCAATCTTGGAGAAACACTAAGCTCCTTGTAACTAATCAAACAAGTCATTAATCCTCGGGAGTGGATATTTGTTCTTAATGGTAACGTAGTCGATACATAGTCGAAGACTACCATCTTTCTTCTTTACAAATAACACAGGAGCACCCCAAGGAGATGTATTAAGCCAAATAAAACCTTTATCAAGTAATTATTTCAACAGCTCTCTCAGCTTCTTCAACTCTGCAAGCACCATTCTATATGGTGGCATAGAGATAGGATCTGTATTAGGCACTACATCGATACAAAATTCTACCTCCTTATCAGGCGACAAGCCTGAAAATTCTTCAGGAAAAACATTTAAAAACTCGTGCACCACTAGCACCCTTTTAACTACCTCTCTATTTGCTTATGTATCTCTGACCACAGCTAAATAGCCCTAACAACCTCTTATAAGCATCATCCTTACTATGATAGCAGAAATAATATTATGAGGCATTAAACTCTTATCACCTCTGAATCTGAATTCCTCATCATAAGGAATTCTGAAAATTACCTCCTTCTCTCGACAGTCAATTGTGGCATAATACTATGTCGGCTAATCCATCCCTAAAATTACATCAAAATCAATCACATCAAGCAGGACCAAATCTGCAAGCAACTCTCTACCCTCCACCAACATTGGACCAGATAGAAAGAACATATATGTCTTTAACTCATCACTAAGTGGAGTCGCTACAAATAAGGGAATCAATATCTTAGCAGGTGGACATGCTATTTTATAAGTAAACGCAGGAGATACAAAAGAGTGCGAAGTACCCATATCAAATAAGACTCTAGCCTCAATATGAAAAAGAACAAACGAATTCAGGACAAGACAAAAGTACTACATAAGCGCAAATAGTAAGAATAAGAGAGACAATAAGTGATCATTATCAACCTATTACTACAGTAGTTTATGAAAAATAGATATTGACAACTGAAAACACATATGAAATGAACTAAAGCTCTGATACCAACTTTGTTATGACCCAAACCCAAAAGGGGCACATGACCGATAATAGGGAATGGGAATACATAAAGAATCAGAAACCCATAAGAAGCCTTAATGAAAATTGTAATAAAATAAAGACGATAATAAAATGACATAATTTAAATAAAGATAAAAAGCACAAATGAATTAAAATCCAATAAAAACTTAGATAATATATAAAATAATAATCTTTAGTACACGTTTTTCATACATATGACAATTCAAAAATACATAATAATAATTAACCATTCCATTACTATTGCAGTGCTCTAGATTTAGAATACACACATGATAATAATATATATTAGATAAACTTACATAAAACAACCGAAGAAGAAGAAACTCGACATAAAGTAGGTTGACAAATAGGTGACTCCTGATATCTTGAAAAATAATTGAAATGAGTCAGACCTCACTAAGTAAGTTAATAAAAGAAATGTATGTGGTTTGAAAATCTCCTTTAAATATATATTTTATAAAAATAGAATATTTATATTTTAAAATTTAAATTATTTGATTTATTGAAATACTCTTTTACCAAAATAAATAATTTGAAATCATAAAACACCATATCAGTATAATAAACTTTTATTAAATCATTTTATAGAAAAACTAAGTAAAACCCTAGTTCATAATTCTAATAGTCTTTTGGCTATCTTATAATCCAAAGACTGCTGGTTCCTAAGAGGAAAGCAGCAACTGAGCTACCAGCCACATTCAATCACTTAAACTAATATTTACTAATGGTTCTCGAGAGCAAAACATCACCGAGCTATCAGCTCCAGTAATTATAAACCGCACTCGAGAGCAAAGCATCATCGAGCTTTATACACAATCTCACAAAATCATGCCCGAGAGCAAAGCATCAACGAGCCTTTTTAACCATCAACACTCACTCTTAATCCTACCAATGCACATATGGTCATGATGAAACCTATCAGGTAGCCTGTTCTACCATAGTTTAATTTAAAATAAATAGATATATATAAACAAGAAAGATTACAATAAATTAAAATAAAATAAATAACAATTAACTAATCATATGAAATTTTAACATAAACTTACTTATTTAATCATGGCAATCAAAAGGAGAATTTCATTCAAGCATAATTATACATATTTTAAATAATAAAATAATTCTTTTATTAAATTTTCCCTTTTTATCATAAAGCAAAGAATATATATATATATATATATATATATATATATATATATATATATATATATATATATATATATATATATATATATATATATATATATATATATATATATATATTAATTTTAAACACCCAACACACACTTCAATTATTAACTTACAGGTTGAGTGTGCTCCTCTATGCAGTTGCTCTCGACCTCGACCTATCAACTCAATTGGAGGCGTGGCTAAAAAAAAGAAATAAATTTAAAAAATTAAAAACAGAATTTCCTAAATTTCTAGATCTCTAAGGAAAAACTCGATTAAAAAAAAGACTCTACTAAAATAGACCCGATGTCACATTTTACGAAAAATCTATAAAAATTTTGACTAAGTTTCTTTTGTAAAATAGATATCTCTACACGAAGTAGAGTCAACCGTTCATGGAAAAATATTTCAAATAACCGTGACAACTCCAAATCTCAGGTTAGGGTCCCAAACTACAGTTTATGCCCAACCAATAACCAATTTCACAAATCACAATCTAAATCAATAAAATTTCATTTAAATATCAAAATTAATATATTTACACAAATAAAGCATAAAAGACATTTATTTATAAAATAATTAATAAAATTTACATTAAAATCAATTTTTATTATAAAGGTCCTCATTCAAAAATTTTGAAATTGAATAGTATTTAATTATAAAAAATTCATTAAATTATTCAATTATAAAATTAAGCAACCAAAAACTCATTTAAATCATACAAATCATAAACACTATTTTATTTAAATATTATTTCAATTATTACTCATAATTAGCTAAAATAGGAATAAATTCATAAAAATTATTTTAATAATATTTATTACTCAAAAATTATCCAAAACATCATAATTCACCATAATTTCAATTAAAACATAAAATTTACCCATTTATACTAATTTTCTCAAAAATTAATTTTTGACATAAATTTTCAAAAATTCATAATAAATAATTTAAACATAATTTCAATAAACTTGCTTCAAGAAATATGCTTAAAATAACTAGTAGAATTTATTAAAAATATAACAAATTTCAACTCTGGAATAATGTTGTGAACAGTAACCCCAAGACCCCGGAAATTCAAAATTTTTCTAAAAATTCACAAAACTTATTTTTAGAATCCTTATAACCTCCACAATAATCAGTTCTAAAGGATCAATATCAAATAAAATCAAATTAAGCTTCAATTTCACAATGAAACAAAAATTCCAAAATTTAAAATTTGAGAAATTGGAGTTGTTACCGGTGTTAGAATCCAAAGTTGATTGAGGATTAACAATGCCCAGACTGAGAGCTTCGATTTAAGCCCAACAATGGCCGATGAACTCGCTGGAATCATCACCAGTCGTCTTCTCCATTTTTGGCTTTAATGCGTGCGAGGAAGAAATGGCGATGTCAACGGTTGCTGCTGTCGTTGATGGCAAGGCATCAGAGTGTTGCTGGAGCTGGTGGTGCTGGTGGTGGAGTGGCAACGGGGTGGAGCTGCAACCGAGAGAAGAGGAGAAGAGGATAAGAGAGAAGAAAGAAGAAGGGAAATAAGGAAAGGAAAGAAGGGGAAAAGGGAAAAGAAGAAGGAAAGGATGGGGGAAATTTTTTTTTCTTTTTTATATTAACTAATCTTAACATACACAAACACACATATATACAACAATACATAAACACCATTAAAATAATAATAATAATAACACTATTGATAATAACAATAACCATAGTAATAATAATAATAATGATAATAATAACAATAACAAATAATAATAATAATAATAATAATAATAATAATAATAATAATAATAATAATAATAATAATAATAATAATAATAACAACAACAACAACAACAACAACAACAACAATAACAAGAACAAAAATAAATAATAATAATAATAATAATAACAACAACAACAACAACAACAACAACAACAACAACAACAACAACAACAACAATAATAATAATAATAATAACTTCCAAATAAATTTTTTATGTAAATAAAATATTTAAAACAAAATAAGTGAATATTATTCACTAATAATTATAATATAGAAAAAAAATTAAAATATTACTAACACTACATATCTCAATATAATTTTTAATAATTTAAAACAAAGGGTCATTACAATAGTTTTGATGAAGATCTAATTGTTTTTTAATAGTGGTATAATAGACTTGTACTTTTTATTGCTCAATCTGTGCAAGTAATTGAGCTGCTTGTAATCCGACCTTTATAATTTTATTTGTGGTTATCGAATGGAAATTAATTATTATTAAAAAGTAGTATACAAAAAGACCTAGGTTTGGTTAAAATTAATTTTTGATAAGTTGAAGCAATTTTTATAATTTAGGCCTGAAAACAGCTATTTTAGAGTCATTGAAGCTTAATTACATTTTATGCATATCATTTTTGGGGGTTGCATGTTTAGAGTAGCATGTGGGATGATTACATTGATGATTTATGAGTGAAATTGTATCTGTTAGGTGCCAGAAAAGGAAAGGGAAGTGCAAGTGCAAGTTAAGCAACTTGGGTGAACTGGATTTGTGTGTTTATAGGCTGTTTTGGTAAGTAGATGTTCAAGCCCTTTAATTTTTTTTATAATGGCAATAAATTAATAATTTAAATGAACTTGAATTGATGTTTTAGAATGGTTTCAATTTAGCCTTGTTGATACTTGAATTATATGTTTTAATTTCAAGCTTTCAAGGTTTCAATTTACAAGTTAAATATGTCATTACTATAAGATTGTTTTGGCAATATGATTTGAGATTATTTTGTATACTCAATAATTTAAATGAGATTATAATCATTTTGATTTCATTCTTTTCAATTATTATGAGAAGTGGTTTGATTTTGAATACTCTATTGAATTATAAATGTGATAGAATTATTTTGATTAATTCTTTAATGAAAATGGTATTTGGTTTTGTGTATTACCACCCTATGTGATATGTGAGAATGTGCTGAGGTGTGATATGCACATTTAACATTGTGAAGGTTGTTATTTTACAATAAGCAATATGGAACTTTATTACAATATAGAGAAGGAAGAAGGGTCATTCCATGCTAACGTAGTTGAAGGGATAGCCTTCAAGTGTGCCTAGAGAGTGAGTTTGTAATGGGTTGTATGTTATGATATGGTTGTAATGCTTATTATAGGGATGGTTAATACATGTGACATGATGCATTTATGTTTAAAAAGGTATGTGTTTTACTTGGCTATGCTTTGCAAATTTTGAAAGTGAGAAAGTATTTGATGTTTTAAATGGATTATAATATGATTTTAAATATGCTATTATTATCATATGAGAAGTTAAATGTATTTAATTTAACTAGATTATTTTCTACTTGATATATGTATTCATTGAGTTTTTTTTTACTCATTTTACTCTATTTTATAAACATTTTCAGATAGTAGGGCTTGATGAGTGTGAATAGAAATATTAGAATAAGGATGACCAACATCCTTATTAGAGAAGTCTTGTTTTCTTATTTCTTATGCTTCTTATAAAAGTATTGTAAAATAGTATATTTTTAAGTTTAAATAATGGTGCTAAGTTATATGCAATATAACTGTTTGAAAATGTATTTTGTATTATCTTAATATTGTTTTCACTATTGTATTTTTTGTTTTACAAAGATTATTATCAATCTATACGTAATTTAACTATACATAAATACATATTTTACTATTCATAAATACATATTATTTTAAAAAGTTCTTATTCTTTAAATGTAACATATAAACGAGATTAAACTTTTGAAAGAGTTTAATTTAAATCCTTTATAATGACCCTTATTTTAAATTATTAAAAATTATTTTGAAATATGCAGTGTTAATAATAGTTTAAATTTTTATTTATATATTATCAATATTTGTGAATAGGATTAGTTTATTTTACGTTAAATATTTTATTTACACAAAGGATTGGAAGTTAGAATTATCATTATTATTATTATTATTATTATTATTATTATTATTATTACTACTACTACTACTACTACTACTACTACTACTACTACTACTACTACTACTACTACTACTACTACTATTACTACTACTACTACTACTACTACTACTACTACTACTACTACTATTATTATTATTATTATTATTATTATTATTATTATTATTATTATGTGCATGTATGTGTATTGTGTTGTGTCTATATATGTATATATATATGTTGAGTTTTTAATATGTATATATACATAACAGGTCAAAAAGCAAAAAAAAAAAAAAAGGTCAACCTTATCTTTCCCCACTCCACCCATTTCTTTTTTTCTTTCTTTCTTTTCTTTCTTCTTCTTCTTCTTTTTCTTTTTCTTTTTCCTTCTCCGTTTACCATTGCTGACGCCACCAAGCTCCACCAACCACCACCAGTGTCACCTAAGCTTGCCACCTTCCTCCCTCATCTTCCCGACGCCGCCTGGAGCCTTGGAGTCGCCAAAAATCGCATGTTGCTGTGGTGAGCTACTATAGCTCCAATGAAAAAACAGTCAATTTAGCTTGAGTTTTTGGGCTTTTTAGACTCCTCTCGACTCGTACTTCTCGATTCTCAAGTTGGTTCAAGCTTAGGATGTTTGGTTAGTTATATATTTTTAAGTTTTAGTTTATTTTATTTTAGCTTGAGTTTGAATGATTATTGTTAACTCCCTTTGAAAATGTTGTTGTGTGAATCTTTAGCTTCTCAAATATATTTTAAGTTTAATTTTCTGAATTTATTTGAATTATGCATAATTATTGTATTTTTTATAATTTAAATGAATTTTTATTAATTATGAGATTTATAGGTCTTGTATAGAAATTATGTTAAATTAGTATAGTTAATTTAAATTATTAGCTTTGGAAATGAGAAATAATTTTTAGTAATTTTTGGAAAATATTTAGTATTATGTGAAATTTTGATTAATGGGTAAATTATGTACTGTAATTGAACTTATAGTTAAATTATATTTTTTAAATAATTTTGGAATAATAAATGGTATTCAAACAATTTTTATGAATTATTTACTATTTATAACTAATTAATAATAATTTTCCGGAAATATATTCAAATAACAATTTTATTTATTATTTTTGTGAATAAATGAGTTTTTAACTATTTTTATTATATATTTAAAATATTTAGATAATTAATGGAGAATTTTACTATTTAATTTTGAATAATAAAAAAATTGGATTTTTATTAATATTATATAATTTATTAGAGATTTTATTTAATTAATGTGAAAATAATTAGTTTTAATGTTTTTGATATTTGAATATATTGTATTATGGTTATTTATTGATATTTAAGGATTTTAATGATGATGATGATGATTATTATTATTAAATATTACTTTTATTGTGAATTGTGATCCGCAGTTAGGAATTGAGTAATTTGGGGCCCCAACCCAAGGTGGTGAACATTTGTGAAATTTGAAGTATTTTTCTATGCAGGAGTGACTCTACTTCAGCAGAGAGATGTCCGTTTTACAGAGGAATGTGACATTAGGTCTATTTTAGTAGAGTCATATTTCTTTAATCTAGTTTTTCCTTAGAAATCTAGAATTTGTAGGAATTCTATTTTTATTTATTTATTCTCTTTAGCTGCGCCTCCATCCGAGCCGACTGGTTGAGGTCGAGCATGACTGCGCAAAGGAACACATTCCAACTGTAAGTTAATAATTGAACTGTATATAGGAAGTATATATATATATATATGTTTATATTAAGTTTTACATTATTAGTAAATTTTATATTACTTTAATGTATTGTAATCTTCTATGTTTATTTATTTTTAAAAGAAACTATGGTAGAATGGGCTACCTAATGGGTTTCATTAGGACCGTATGCTCACCGGTAGGATTGAGAGTGATTGTTGGTGGTTATGAGACTCGGTTGATACTTTGCTCTTAAGCAAGATTTTGTGAGAATTATATAAGGCTCGGTGATGCTTTGCTCTCAAGCGTGATTTATATATTACTGGGGCAGGTAGCTTGGTGATGCTTTGCTCTCGAGAACCGCTAGTAAATATTGGTTTAAGTGAATTGATTGTGGCTAGTAGCTCAATTGATGTTTTGCTTTTGGGAACTGGTAGTCTTTAGATTATAAAAGAGTTGAAAAACTATTAGATTTGTGGAATAGGATTCTACCTAGTTTTTACATATAAAATGATTTAAGAAGCTTATTTGTATTTTATAAAGTATTTTATGATTTTAAATACTTTATTTTGGTAAAGTATGATTCCAACAAAAAAATTAAATAGTTTAAATTATAAATTATAAATTTCTTATTTTTATAAAGATATTTTAAAGGAGGCTTTGTACTGTATACATTTCTTTTATTAAATTACTCGATGATGTCTAACTTCCCTCAATAGTTTTTTTCAGGATCTCGGGAGTTGTCTATCAGTCAGCCTACTCTACATCAGGTTTCTTCTTCTCTCGCTATTTTATGTAGGTCTATCTGATAGATATTACTACAATGTGTGTATTTTAAATCTAGAACATCGCAATAGCAATGGATTGGTTAATTATTATGATGTATTTTGAATTACTAAAGATTATTGTTATATATATTATCTAAGTTTGTGTTGGATTTTAATTCAATTGTACTTTTTATCTTTATTTAAATTATGTCTTTTTATCATTGTCTTTATTTTATTAAAATTTTCGTTAAGGCTTACTATGGATTTTGGATACTTTATGTATTCTAATTTTCTAGTGCCGGTCATGTGCCTTTTTTGGGTTCGGGTCGTGATATCCTTTTCCACATATAATGATATTTATAATATATTTAGACTAAATTAAATAGTTTATTAATAGTTGGTTTTAAATGTACATTTTGGGCTATGTGAGATGAGTTGTAACATTAATTTGAAATTCAAAATGAATTTGTAACTACCAAAATAATTTATTACTGTAAAAAATTTACAACCTTAAATTTGTTCAACAAAAGAGAGAGAAAGTGATTAACCATCAACAAATACAAACATAAAATGTTCAATGATGATCAAATAAATTATAAACAAGCATTAAGTTAAAAAAACTGATGCTTTGGATTTATGGCCTAATATATAGGGACTTTTTAAAAAATAACCAATATACATATATATATATATATATATATATATTGTCACGATCCAAAACAGGGGTCATGATCGGCGCTAGGGAACGGGAATTCTTTCGAATCCGGAACCCGTAGCAAGCCTAAAGATAAAATAAATCATGCAATAATAACAATAATCATATAATATGCAGCGGAAATAAAATCATAATATCATAATATTTTTCACATCAACTGGATTTAAATCAAATCTCATCTCATAGATATATAATCTTTTAATACAAATCCAGTTTATATATAATACATATCTTTTAAAATAAAATACATGTAATCCAATACTTTAATTCACAACTACTGCAGTGTCTAGATAAAATAAATAAGACTCAAGTAGATAATTTACACAAAGAAGCCGGGGCGGAAGAAATCCGGCGTATCGACCTGCTACTGAGGTCTGAAGATGTTGACTCTCCTAAAAAATAGTCAACGAAGGGAAGTCAGACCTCACTGAGTGAATTACTATAATATATATACATGCATACTAAATGACAATGCATACAGTCAACGGTATATATCTAATATGTATATATACAGGCAAATACACACAGATGCAGTAAAAATCATTTTTATATATTTTATCTGAAAATCATCTTTTATGAAGGATCACATAGAATCCTAGAATATCGCAACCTCGGAAATAGTGTTAGACAACACTCTAGCTATACAGGCTCACTTATTCCAAAATATATATCCACTTAATCCATTTGGACAGTAGACTGGCCCCGAGACACTAAGTCAACCGAGCTCCAACAGTCTGACTGCCAGTGTGATTGGCCCTGAGACACTTGGTCAACCGAGCTCCAGCAATCACACCCAAATTACATCTCACACATCAAATAATCATAGCCAATCAATATCCACAAATAAGTTAGTAATATAGCCTAAATACTATAGGCGTACCGGTACGTACTCGGTCCTAGTGCTGCCCACTAGGTAGCACGTTCTATCGATATCCTTCATTAATAATATAAATCATTCATTCACAAAAATAAATGATGCATGAATTTCAATAAAATAACAACATAAACCATATATATACCGGAAATATACCAAAAGTAAACCAGGTATATTTCGAGTATATATATGTCAAATAAATCCAATCAAATAATAAATTAAACTAAAAATATATTTAAAAACATTTTAAATATATTTTATTAATAAAACATGTATATGATTTAATATATATCAAAAATATACTTAATATAAACTTAAGAAATAATAAAATTATTTATGCATTTTAATCGAAATAAAATATATATTTCTAAATCATGCATCCTAAGCATATATATATAGTATAGTAACTCACTTAGTGCGCTCCACGAGACGGGTCCGACGGGCCTGGTCCACTAGCCCTCGGTCTCGGCGCAACTAAACAAAAAATAAATAATCGACATCAGAATAACCCTATCAGAAATCCTAGAATTCGATCTAGAGTATTTAAATACGGAAACAGAATTAGGGTTCGACTGGATATCACGTTTTACGAGAATTCTACCGAAAATCCGGCAGAACCTCCCCTGTAAAACGGACATCTCTCTACTCAAAAGAGTAGAGCCGACCCTGCAAAGAAACACACTTCGAAAAACTACACAAGGCACAATCAAAATCCCACGGTTGGACTCCAAACTACAGTCCACCGACCGGGGTCCACAAACACAGAATAATTTCGAAAATACCAAAAACATCCTTATAACATAGAAATTCATTTTATAAGTAGAAATTACATAATTAACTTTAAAACACTGTAAAAACCGATAAAAACTCATTTTATTTGAAAAACCGTATATTATATATATAATTGAAAATAATTCACGAAAAATAGTTTTAATTAGTTAAAAATATCAAATAATTTGTAGAAATCATTTTTATGCCTTAAATAACTATTAAAACCGATTAAATTACATTTTTAGACAATTTAGGGTAAAATTACCAAAATACCCCTATATATATAAATATACTTAAATTACTTCAAAAATTCACCAAAAATTATACAATTATCCAAAATAAATTTTCTCAACATATTTATCAATAATATCAATAATTAAACTCAATTAACCAATTAATTTCAAATAAAAACACATTTAACCTAATTTTCCCAAAATTACATAAACTCAAATAATTCAAAATAAATGCTTAGAAATTCATAAAAATTCCAAATAAATTCCTATAATTCATTTCAACACCTAATTTTACCATAAACCCCAATTTCATAATTTAAATAATTTATTTCCAAAAATTAGAAAATAATATTAAAATATTCAAAAATACCCAAAAATCCAAAAAATCTCCAAAAATTCCACAAAAATTCATACATGTAGATTGAGCTACTAGGATCAACATTTGTGAAGGGAGGTTTCATGAATCAATCAATTCAGAGCTCAAAAAAATCAAAAACCCTAATGTGACCAAATTGGAAAAATCGAAACCTAAGCAATTCTAGACCATTTTAGCTCAAAAAAAAGCTAGAATCACACTCACCGGAGCTCAAGGAGTCGATGAAGACCGGCGGTGTCGAAAACGGTGGCCGGAATCGCGAGGGAAGAAGAAAATGCAAACTCTCGGCTTCCGGCGATATCAAGCTTCCTCGACACCAGAAATGAGCACTGCAGGCGGCGGAACGGCTAGGGGAAGGTGGTGGCACACCAATGGTGAGAAACCGGCAGTAGCAGCGACCGGACGGCGAGAGAAACGGTCGGGAGGGAGAAGAGGTTCGGGTGGCAGTTTCGTAAATAAATCAAACTTTATAATTTTGACAATTTTTAATGTATATATGTATATATATATACTTTACACTATATAATAAAATAATATTAAATTACACACATTAAATATACACCACACGCATAAAATTTAATATTTTAATAATTTATACTAAATAAAATTAATTAAATAACAATAAAACAAATAAATAATTAATAAAATATTAGGGTAATACTAAACCCTAATTAAATAAATATACACACACATAGAATTTATTTAGTATTTTAAAAATACGTATGAGTTCATGCAAGTCCAAAAATATATTTAAAATAATTAATAGTAAATTATTTACGTGAACATTTCCCCGAAAATGCAAGTCCCGGGAAAATTTTACGTAAAACACTGTAAATAATACACAGTAATTAAAATAGGTTTTAAATACATATCAACTCATAAAAATATCGTAATATATATACAAAAAATTATTGACACTGCATATCCCGGTACAGTATAAAAATATTTTAAAAACACGGGATATATATATATATATATATATAACCATAGTCTTCCAAAAATATTTTCAAAATAAGTTTTCCAAAAATACGGTCTTCTTCATTCTTTCTTCCTCCTCTTCTTGTTTTCATATTTTTTCCTTTTTTTTTTGTTGGTTAATTTTTTTTTTTTCAGTTTTTGAAGCTTTTTTTTATTGTGGGTTTCGTTATTGTTTTTTATTTTTTATTTTTTTCTTACTTTATTTTCAATTTTTTGCGCTTGTTTTTGTTGTTGTTATGATTGTTTTTGGTTATTTTTGTTGTTGTTTTTTGTTTTATTTTTTTTATTTTTTTTCTTGGTTCTATTTTAGTTTTTTGAGCTTGCTTTGTAGTAGTTTTTGGGTTATTTTCTGATTCTTTTTATGGTTGTTTTGAAAAAAAAATATATAAAAAAACCATGAAAACAATAAAAAATAACCAATAAAATAACAACTACAAGATATCCTCATAAAATATAAAATAGAAGCAACACAAGACCAAAAACAACTATCAAAGCAACCATAAAAACATTCAAAAAATGCTATGGGGTTATTTTTAGTTATTTTGTTTTTGATGTTTTTGTTCATTTTCAATCTTTTGAACTTGTTTGTCGTGGTTTTTTGGTTATTTTTTAGTTATTCATGGTTGTTTTGAAAAAAGAAGAAGCTATAATAACTAGCATGAAAACAACCGAAAAACAACAATTGCAAGATAACCCTATAAAACATAAAATTGAATTAATAAAAAACTAAAAACAATTGTCAAAATAACCACAAAAAATAACCAATAAATGGTGTACAAATGAAAACATCAAGAAAAAAGTAAATAACAATAAGAGAAAAAAAGAAAAAAGAATCACAAACTACCAAAAAAAACAATCTAAAACCAACTAAATAGATATAAATAAAAACAAAAAAGAGAGAAATATAAAATAAAAATAAAAAGAATGGAAGGAATATTAAAATAAAATAGTTATGAAGTAGTAGTAGTAATAATAATAATAATAATAACAAGGAAAAAGTACAAATAAAAAGAAAAAGAAAGAAAACGTAAATATGAAAAATGCTTAGGTAAGCATGAAAAAAGGGAAAATGAAAATGAAAAAAGGAGGTCAAAGTAATTTTTCCTAATGGAAAAAGGTGCAAATTGGACCCTCATATTTTACACTAATTTCACATTGGACACTGTTTGTTTTGGCTCAAATTGGAACTTCTATTTTGGAAATTTAGACAATATTTAACCTTCACTTAGCATAATTAAATTCTATAACCTTTTTTTTTAGTACAATTAAACCCTATAAATTGATAAAATATTATTTTTAACAGATACTAACATATAAAATTCATAATGTGTTTATATATATATATTACAAAATTTTAAAAGTTTTTAAACCTATAAAATAATTTTTTTAATTTGTTTTGAATTTTTAAATTTTTACAATCAAGTGATATAAATTTAAAAAAAAAAAAGACTGAATTTATTCATTAATATAAATAGTGAATTGATAATTGACCTAAAATTTGATTTTAATAGTTGAATAAAAAAATTTTATTCATCAATTATTATGTAGGTTTAAATATTATTGTGTTGGTTAAAAATCTAAATTGATGAAAAAATTTAAAATGTTTTTTATTCAATCGTTAAAATTAAATTTTAAGTCAATTATCAATTCGCTAGTTATATTAATGAATAAATTCAGTCATTTTTTAAAAAAATTTATATCACTTGATTGTAAAAATTTAAGAAAAATTTTTAAAAATATTTTATAGGTTTAAAATCTCTTAAAATTTTATATATATATATATATATATATATATATATATATAATGTTAGTATCTATTAAAATTATTTTTTTATTAATTTATAGGACTTAATTATACTAAAAAAAGTTACATGATTTGATTGTACTTAATAAAGATAATCTAAATTTCTAAAATAGAAGTTCCAATTTGAGCTAAAAAATATAGGGTCCAATGTGAAACTAGTGTAAAATGTGGAGTGGTCCAATTTGTACTTTTTTCCTTTTCCTAATATATAAGCACTCCATAAAACATTTGGGCTCTTGAAATAGGCTCAAATGTTTTAATGTTTAATAAGGGGCAAATGTGCATTCCCTTAATGTTTATACCGAGGAGCACATATATCCTTTACATTTTTTAGACCATTTAAACATAAAATTATGTTTTTTTTAATGATTTTGACCCCTCAGTTAACAACACATGATTTTAAAATTAACAACCATTTGAAATGTAAGTGATGTGGCGATCATGCAAAGGAATTGGGCTCCACGGCCTTACTTTGATTGCCACGTCATTTAAGGAATTAAAAAAATCATTTGCGAATTATAAATACCACTATTCTTGCTTCTCTCACGAAATCCCACTACCACCTTTTCCAGTAGCCTTTGTCACTGCCTTTCTTTTCTTAAAGGCCGTCCCTGTCTCTCCTCTCCTAATGAATAAAACCCACCTTTCTTGCCCTAAAGACTGTCCTAAAGATTACCTCTTATTTCTTGTCCCAGTAAACCCTTTTTTTTCAAATGAAAGGAAAATCATATATTGGGCAAAACAATGAACATAAGAAGAAAATATAATTAAAATACCCACTTGCATCTTTTTATTCATCAATTTTAGAACAAAGGCCAAAATATACATGAAACTCCAAGAATAAAGAATTATTCATTTAATGTGATAAACTAAGTTCAAAACCTGGTTGGAAGCTTCTAAGCACCAGAAGTTTGGTGTTCCTTATATTGCAAATGCCAGGCAAAGTGACAAATGGGCATGGGTATTATTTGATATCATAAAAGAATTGCCAAATAAGTCAAATTCATCTTCATAGTTGTTAGTACAATTTTTGTTAAAGTAATTGTAGTAGTTCTAGCTACACCTCAAAGCAATTGATGACGTTGCTATCTTCGATGAAGTTCTGAACCATTTTTTTCAAAACAAATAGAGCTCAATTCAAAAGTCATGAACTGGCAAGCCATTAGTTATGTTTTCATTAAAATGCGACTCATCAACAGTAGCATCGCCATGATCAACCTTTTCAATAGCAAAATTTCTTAAGAACATAAGCTCAAATAGCCATTTGATTTGCGATTTGACAACCAACTTTACTAGCTTAAATCGAGTTCATAATTTCTCAGTTGATTTGGGTTTTTTTGAGTGCTCTAAAGTTGTGGTGTTTCATGGTGAACATGAGGTTTCATCAGAGGTTGTAAAGTTTTCAAATTGCATATTCATTTGTTTTCTTTATTTAGATGGTGATGATTCAGCTTGAACATTTACAAGAATTTACACTTATGGGTTTAGTTGAATTTTGAGTGAAAAGATTGTCCCTTTGATCATGAATAGGTTTTCTATTTTTTTTATACGTTTCTAGTTTCTTTTTGTAAGTTTGTATTGTTACACATGTAGATTTAACAAGGTATTATATAGTTTTAAACACAGACCCAACAGCTTCTGTGTGTACATCGAACAAAGTAACAACAACTTGGAAAACACATGAATTTTAGATGAGAGAGAAGAAGGAGAACAAGTAGTTGAGTTATAGAATATAATGACTATTAATTTTGACCAATTGACCATCCACAACATATTAAACAAACGGAGTTACTCACCCAAATTCTCCACTGTTACCATAGAGGTAAACAAAACACAAGAATACATAATATTTGTGTTTAAATAGTCTAAAAAATGAAAAGGGCTTATGTGTTCCTTAGCTAAAACATTAAGGGGTAAATGCACCTTTGCTTGTTTAACAAGATAAGCAAATGTTTAATAAGTTAATTGGAAATTGAGTCCATTAAGGACAATGTAAGATAAAGAGTCCAAAATCTTTAAGGAAAATGACACCATGTTTTAACAGGAATCTCTTTAATCTATGGAATAATCAATTTATAACATAAATACTAACTCACATTATGTTTGGTTAAATTTCATCAAAAAATTTATTTAATTTCCAAATGAATTTCAAATGGAATTTATTTATAAATGATTATAATTTCTAAATTTAATTTTAAGCAAGCAATTATTTGAATAAAAATTGCTAAAAATTTATTAAATTAAGTTAATTTTTATCAAAATTTAAAACTCACCACAAAATTGCAAAGATTTGAATTTTCTATACTAATAGACTATTATAAATATGGCAATGTAAAAAATTATATTTGACATTATATAGATTTCATATAAGCATTTGCTTTGATTTTTATTAAATGGTTATGTGTATTATAATTATAAAAAGATTAATAAAACCATAACTTTTAGTCAAAATTATAAAATTATGATAAAATTACTATAAAATTATGAATATTTAAATTTTTGATATTAGTATACTTTAAAATAATATTTGAATGCATCAAAATATTGTAGGCATAGTAATTGCTACACAAAGTTTTACTCTTATTTTAAAATCATAGTGACATAGCGTGTAGCATGAAATAATCAACTTGTGATTGATTATTAAAGAAAAACAAATCTCAATCCAGATATTCAAAGAAACAAGCCTCAATCCAAAGACCAATTCTCAATTTAGAGAATAAACAAAGTAAAAGCTTTAATTTGATTAATTAAAATGAATAGACTTCCTTATACAAAACCCTAAAGTACATATTTATAGGAAATACAAGCCACCAAGCCTATATAAAATTCTAACTAAAGTAGGAAAATAAAATAAGAAAAATATAAAAACCCTAGATAAATGCAAAATTATCCCTAATTAAATAATTATCTCAAAAAACAAAATAAGAAAAATATCCAAAAACAGTTAACATAAAGTTTCCATAGAATCACCCTATTTCAGTCCCCTTCACTTGTAAAAAACTTGTCCTCAAGTTTATATATACTTGAGAATTGAAATCGTCCATGCTAAAGAAATAGAAATATTGAATACTTTAACAACTTTGAGAAACAACTTGAGATAAATCTTCCAAATTGAAATGACAACTTTGAGAAATAACTTAAGATAAATCTTTCAAATTGAAATGACAACTTTGAGAAACAACTTGAGATAAATCTTTTAAATTGAAACTATGATATACTAATAATTAGTAAAAGAGGATTAATACTAATATAATCAAATTTTATGACTCTAAGAAAATCAACATTTTCAAACCCATTAAAGAAATTATGAGATTTTTGGATATGTAATTCACCATGAATTCTTAATTTTCCAAAATCAATTTCAAAATCTTTAACCTCACTATCAATCTTCTCTTTAATCTGAACACAATCTCTTCTTTAATTTTAATATAATTTCACCTTTATTTTCTTGAAACACTAAAATTACTTCTTTCTCTTCTTGCTCTTCTTCCCCAAGTTGAATTGCAAATAACCATTAGTCAAATTCCTCATCCAAAATATCTTCATCATCATTCATTATTAGCCTCCTTTGATTTTAATTATTAGGAATAGGATTAATTATGGGTACAATAAGGCTAATTCCTTCGTCTTGTTTAACATCATCATTCATTTATCCTTTAATCCTCAATAATATTTGCAATTGGATTTGTATTATTTCCAATTGCTAAGTTAAATTTTGGATTGATTGTTGCTGCCCTTCGATTGCTCTCTAAATAACCTATAATGCTGAATCAATGTCTTAGGATTGGTTGCCATCACCACCATTAGTTTAAGCCATCGATTGGGAGAAACCCACTCTACTACCATATGATGCAATGTGTAGTGTGAAATAATCAACATGAAATTGATTATTGAAGAAAAAAAATCTTAATATAGAGATTCAAAGAAACAAACCTCAATCCAAAGACCAATTATCAATATAAAGAATAAATAAAGCAAAAGCTTTAATTTTATTAATAAAAATGAATAGCCTTCTATAAAAAAACCCTAAAGTACATATTTATAGAAAATACAAGCCACCAACCCTAAATAAAATTCTAACTAAAATAAGAAAAATATAAAAACCCTAGATATATACAAAATTATCCCTAATTAAATAATTATCTCAAATAATAAAATAAGAAAAATATCTAAAAATAATTAATGTAAAGTTTCCGTAGAGCACACCAATGTTGCGAATCTTCTGGTATGCATCTTGAATATCCAAGAAATAACTCGAGGATAAGTTCTTTGTAGGTGGAGGTGACTAAAACAAAGCGTTCAATCAAGATTTGAGGACTGCATATGATCGTGTGTCTATTCACACACAGTCGTGCACAATGAACAATTATTTTTTAAATTATGTGAATTGGTTTATTTTGGTTGTTTGGAATATTATTTTATTTCCTATTATACCTATATTATGCCTAGGGTATAAATAGATGTTTTAATGTTTTTTAAAGACTTTTATCAATTTGCCAATCAAAATTAAAGCTTTCCTTTGTTTGTTCTCTAAAATTGAGAATTGGTTTCTAGATTGAGACATGTTTACTCTTATTGATCAATCATGTGTTGATCAACCACACTACATGTTGTAAGACATAGTACAAAAATTAATTATTCGTGGTAAATACATATTTATTACATGAACCTAATACCTATAAATAAGTACACAAACATATCTTATTGTAACATAATATGACTATGAAAATTGTAATTAGTGTGAAATGATATTCTCTATTACAAAGAAACTAGTGTTAAGTAATTCCTTTATGTTTTATATTGTTGTGCATATATATATATATATATATATATATATATATATATATATATATATATACTAGTAAGTCCACTCACACTCCATAGTAAGGGGAAATTATGAAAAAAATAATTAACAGGTTGCACTTCAGCATTAAATTGACATATTTCAATGATTTTTAACATAATAATTTATATTTTAAGTGCTTTATTTTTTCAAAAAATATTTAAATAAGATTAGTCCTTATATATAGGGCAAAACATTGATCGGTTCAACTCAGTTCAGTTTAGGATGGATAATTTTTTTTAGTTTTTTTTGCAACTATTATCAAAACTAAATGGAGCCAATGACAATAAAAAAACAATCGGTTTTGCATATTGATAAGTTCAATAATGTTGGTTTGGTTTAGTGGTTAGGCTCAGTTGGGTCAAATAGTGGACTAGGCCAAAAAATAATAAAACATACTAAAATATAAAGCTTTTACTAATTTGGGCAAAGTGCAATTTACGTTACATAGTTACAAAAGCCTATTTTGGGACAAGCCCAATGAGTCAAACTTATAAAATAAGTAATTAAGTGGGTATAAGCCTAATGTATAACTATATAGAGGATTTACAAATTACCATGGCTTATGTAAAAATAGATAATAAAAATATAATTGAAGTCTAAATTGTTTGAGACTTCATCTAAAAGTCTACAACAATGTTGAGAAAACTAAAAAGCTTCCACTTTGTTCATATGACTTCAACAAAAATTAAGAACCCATCGTCAAATTCAAAGCTTCCACTAAAAATATATATTCAAATATAATATGTGCACATCAAGTAAAATATTCTAATTGTAGACACAATAATGATTCACCAAAACACTTTTACATTTCTACACATAGACATGTATATAAGTATACAGAATTAGAAAAAAAGTAAATAGTAAAAAATAAACAAAGTGGGCTCATTTGTTAAGTTTTCTAGTCATCTCCAAATGGTGCCATAACTTCTAGCAACAACTACATGTCACCAAGGAAATGGTAAGCAACTAGATTGTTGACACTCATGTTAAAAGAATCAAATTGTAAACTATCGAATGAAATTCTCATATCTCTTGGTAAACACATCAAATTTTGATAAGAGGAACATAAATTTGGATCCCTCTTATTAATTATAGTCCATACGCTTATGGGCACGCATGATCTATAGATGCCACTTGTGACTCGGCAATTGGGCCTCTTATTAACATTGTAAAGTTACCTCAAGCACATTTGGATATTGTGTCCTAGTTTACCTTTTGAGTCTGATCTTCATGAATTGAAATAGCCTAATCCAAGTGCAGAACTATAGTCCCCTGATGATTATGATTTGATAGCTCACTTAGGATAGAATTCTCTACTGCATTAAGTGATAAGGTTAGAAGGAGCAATTGCTTGTGTTTGGTTTGCTCATTTTGTAGGTTCCCGTTTATTCATTTTTTTCCCTTTCTTTCCTCATGCATACATACACACACATAACACATGTCATTGTATGCTAATCCATGATCTTCTTACAACCATTTTGCATCACCACATTAGCAAGGTTATAATTGTCACACCATGCATGCATGCTAACCCCCTTGTTTTACATAATTGATCATATCATACATACATGCATCATTCCTTTTATCATCTTAACACACATACTTGTGTAGAAACATAGCTACTTGACAACCTCATAGGCTGAAGGCTACTAAAAGCACTGGCACTAGTCCTATTATTTCTATAATTGATCCAGCTCAAAAAATAATGGCTCAAAACATAGAATAATAATTAATGGATGCTCTTAAGAAAATAATAAGTGACTAGACTCTATCTAACTTTCTAAAGAAAGAGATGAAAGCCACAATGGAATAAATGATCCATGAGAAAGGAGACCAAAGAGAAACTTTTGAGTTAGTTAATATGAAAATTGATAAAGGAAAGGCATAATGCCTACTCCGGGTTTGTTCATTAATGATGATGAGTATTACCAAGCTATAAGAGGAACAATTCCCTACCCACCTACCAAACTAGTCAATTTGACTAAGTTTGAGTCATCAGAGGAGGTTAGATATTGGCTAATAGGATGGCTTAACTCGAGTTTTCACTTAAAGAGAAGAGTGCCATAAGAAGCTGTGACTACATCGACCTTTTATTATTTAAGGATGAACCTCTACCCAAAGATTTCAAACCCCTGAATTTCATTAAGTTCAATGGTGTTGGAGATCATTGAGTCCACTTAAGGCAGTATGCTACTTTCATGGCTTTTACAAAGTTGATTGAATATCAAATTATGAAGTTTTTCTTTACTTAATTAGAAGAAGGGCCCATAGCATGGTTCTTTGACTTGGAAGATGAAATTAAGAATGACTGGATGCTTTTAACTCAAAAGTTTATTAAGCAGTATGAGTATAATACCCACCTAGATTTCATAAGGCATGACTTGGAGACCACTAGGTAGAAAATTGGTGAGAGTTTTTTAGATTACATTGCCTAATGGAGAAGGAAAACTGCTTTGATGGGTGATAGACCTCCGGAAGATGAGAAAATAGAGATGGTAATCAAGGGAGCCTTGCCCCACTTCTATAAATAGATGTTGTTTGTTCATTATCCTACCTTTAAAAAACTTCACTAAGCTGGCATTCGAATTGAAGATGAAGAGATCTCTCAACCTAAAAACCCCTATCGAAAACTAATATAACCTACCTAAAACACTTATTCCACTAAAACAAACCTAACTATTAATTCTTTGAGAAATCATAAATATTCAAAATTCAACCTACCCTTATCCAAAGACTTCTAAAGGCTTTAACAAAAAGGCCTTTTTAAGCCTCTTGAACCAAGACCACTACCAAACTCATTGCCACCTCATATTAATCCCAACCTTTATTGCCACTTCCATCAAATGCCTAGCCACACAACTAATGATTGCTACATCCTAAAAGATTGAATCTAAGACCTCATAGATTCTGGTAAGATTGAAGATCTTGAAAAGCAGCCTAATGTCAAGACCAACTCTTTACACAACTATCGAAACATGCCACCTCCAGCATCCTATACCATCTCCTCAGGATCACCTTAGTCCTTTATGGAGAATTCTATCCAAGACATTCCAAAGAGTTGGATAGAAAAGGCTGAAAGGGATGAAAGAGAACTTTTGACAATATTAGAAGTAGATTTCATAGGCCATAACTTCAATTTAAATAATGTTGAAATGGATGTTGGGTTTCATGATACAAACGTAGCAGTAAAATTAAAAATTTATCACATTCCCAAACCTGGATCCATGTAATTCGACTACTTAATTAAATCTAAGGTTTCAAGAATCTCATCGAGATGCAGAAGAGGTAAGATTTTTTGGAAGGATAAGAGGAGGTTCACACCGATGACACCTTACCTCGAGCATTTTGCTTTGATTATTTGGATCTAGACGTCTCCAAAAGGATGTGTCTTCTATAGATATCCACACAAACAACCCTTCACAAAACGAATTGGAGTGTGTGCTAGCAACCTTCTTGATTGTCTCACAAATCAAGAACAAAAGAAAAAAAAACTCTGTCTTTGTTTTCTAAGAAGAGAGAAAAAAAATTTGGAGGCAAGAAAAACCATTGTGTTAAACCCTAGAGAATATAACATATTTATAGACTCCAAATTAGGGTTTCACCTACCAATGACCTTTTGGTAACTTCCATTTATTATATTCTAATTTTGTTTTTTTTTAAAAATAAGAAATAATATCTTATTTATTTATTTATTTAAAATAACATTTATCTTAAATAAATAAACAAATAAATAAATAAATAAAACACTTTAATTATTTATTTCCACAGAGTTTATTTTGGGCTTATTAAACCCATATTCATTTTGGGTTTGTTCTAAGTGTGTGACCCTGTAGGTTTACATAACATTGGCAGTGGGCCTAAATCTCTATTTAGGCCTACAAGTCATAAGTGGCCTCTAGTAAGACATTATGACTACCCAAGTCATGTGAAGTCAATAATCCGACATAACCTAATTATAGTGAATTTTATCATCTCTTTATCACATGATATCTTAATTGAACATAACGCATAGAATGTCATCCTTATATATTTCAATATTATGACTTGATTCCAAATAGATTGAAAATGATAACTCTTTATCAATTCATTTCAGCATGGCCATGTATTTTCCTTCAGTCTATCTCATCAAGGGGCCCTTAGATATCTTTCTCATATTAATGAGGGATAAATTCCTTTCGAATCACTCACATTCCTCACATAACTAATTTCATATCCAACAACATCCTATTTAATCATCCGGTTAAAGACAATGTTAAAATGTGTCAAAACATAAAATAGCTATGTAAAAATCCATGATGATTTCAAGGTCAAAGGACCAAAATAAAATTACTGTGATGATAAATACTTATGACAATAATCTATGTAGTATTCTCATAGTGGGTCAATCCAGTACATGATCTCTCATCATGTACTTATGAGTTGACTTAATATCTCATATTCATGATTAGTAAAACATAACCATCAGTCAACATCATACTAGCCTTAATACTTTAATATTTATATAATGAATAAATAACTAGGGATAATTAGAATAGAACTCTTATTTTACTCTAAGGGTTTTACTATTAAGTCACATACTTGATGACCTTAGTAAGAATTAACCATTCATATAATTATCATACAATCAAATGATAATGAAATACCACTTTATTAATAAAATAAGAAAGTCAATACATAATCACATATGATTGACCTAGTGCATATCACTAACAATGGATCCTTCCACTTATTACTACATATCTATGCTTCCTAGTTGTACACCCTATATGATGATGCAAAGGCAGTTAAGCCAATTAACAACAAGAAGAGTTAGGGAGGTTATTGATGATAGTGGACCATATGAACCTGAAGAAGAGGAAGAACCAAAGGCAAAGAAAGAAGTTTGGGGCTTACTAGGATAACTATCTGGAAATTTAACTTCAAAGTGAAATATATTGCCCCTCCTTCAGTTGCTCTCCAGAAGGAGGATATCATACCTTTTGGATAGGGAGAAAAGTTTGATCAAGAAAATGGAATTATTACTGTCTAGCTGTTAGACATACCATGTGTGATAGGATCAACATATGGCATGACTCCGATGAGGAACCATTAGTTAACCATGTGACTCGAAGTGGGAGAGTGTATCAACCTGCTAAGAAAGATCTAGTAAAGGGAAAGAAACTACCAAAGAAGCTACAAAAGAGAATGAACTGACTATTTAAGAAGAAGATTCAGTCCTGAAACAACTCAGAAAACCTCAAGCCCAAGGCAACATTTGGGACCTCCTGATGACATCATAGAAACATTGAGATGCTTTAGCGCATGCCTTGGATGATGCAAAGATATCTTTAGAAACTACTCTTGAAGACATAATAGCCTTACTACTTTTAAAGCTTAGCAGCATTGGATTTTTCTCTAATAATGATCTCTCATCAGAAGGGAAAGCTCATAATAGGCCTTTGTTCATTTAAGTGGTAATGAGATCTAAGAAGACATCATGTGTCGTGGTTGATAACGAGTCAGCCATCAACTTCTATCCATTTAGGTTATTTCATAAGTTTAGGATAGCAAATGAAGACCTTGAGGCATCCAATATGATAATCAAAGCTTATGATAACTCTAAAAAACAAGTAGTAGGGACTTTTAAGGTTGTAGTCGCTGTCAAGGAGATTGAATATGTTATAGAATTTATAGTGTTAGACATTTCGCCCATATTTATTGTGTTCTTGGGAAGACCTTAGTTCCACCCACTTGGAGGAGCACCATCCACCCTACATCAGAAAATCAAGTTCCCACTTGATGGAAAGGTAATCACTGTCGAAGCTGAGATTAATGTCTAGATTGCTTGCATGAATGTAACTCCCTAGCCTTTGAAGTATCAATAATCAATGAAGACTGGATTAGTCAAAAGGTTATATTAATAATGAAAAAGGAGAGTTATGAACTAGGAACTAGTCTAATAAAGAAGAAGAATGGGATTTCAAAATTGTCAAACTTCAAAGGAAAGACTATTAAGCATGGACTAGGGTATGATTCAATCGCAGATAAGGGAAAGAATACCACCTTCATCTCAGAAGGCCTCTCCAAGTATCAAGGTTAGCCTAAGGATTGGGAATACAATAGGATTAAAAAGCCAAATTTTAGGATCTTTATTGATGTGATCAACAGTATGGGGAAGGGACAAAGTCAGTCCAAAGAGGAAGAGATTCCTATCACTGAGATTGGGTAGGTCTTGTAGAATATGAAGATGGAAATTAAAGATCCTAGCCACACCGACATTGTAGCTCTCATTGAGTCCAGCATAGATGATGTTTTGTTTTAAGACATGTTTATTTCTAATGATATGTGCATTGCTAATTTGTTTAAATCTTTTGATGTACCGAATTCTAAGTATGATGTAATGAAATATGGTTTTGCTTACTTGTGTGATGTCTCTTTTGGATAATGATGAGCATTACATTGAACCTTACTTGAGCATTTTTTACATTCATTCCATTAACACTAAACCATTTAACATGAGCATGGGTGAAAGCCCTCACATATTGTATATTTTAAAGGATATTACCTTTAAGGAAATGAGAGAATTAGAGAAAATATTAAATACTCAAAACTATTTGCTTAGACATATGACAACATGCCTGGCATCGACATGAACATTTCTTAGCATTATATTCCAACTAAAGAGGGACACAAGCAAATAAAGCAAAAATTATGAAGGTTAAGACCAAAATGGGCATAGTTGGTAAAAGAGGATATATAATAGCAAATTAAGGCTAAGTTCCTAGAGGTCGTAGACTATCCAAAGTGGTTGGCTGATGTAGTTCCAGTACCTAGGAAGGATGGGAAAGTAAGGATTTGTGTAAATTATGAGGATCTAAACAAAGCATGCCCAAAAGATGATTTCCCTTTCCTTCACATAGATGTTCTAATTGATAATGTTACTGTATATGCCATGTACTCTTTCATGGATGGATTTTTAGGATACAACAAAATTCTCATGGCAATAATTTATAAAGCCAAAATTTCCTTTATCACTGAATGGGGGACATATTATTATAGGGTGATGCCTTTCGATTTGAAGAATGTAGGTGCAACCTATCAAAGGATGGCTATAGCAATGTTCCATGACATGATCCATAAGGAGGTAGAAGTCTATGTTGATGACATGATGGTGAAGTTGAAGACTCAATAAGAACATTTAGCTGCATTGGAGAATTTTCTGCAAATGGTAGACAAGTACAGTTAGAGGCTGAATCCTAAGAAGTGTATATTCATGCAACTTCAAAAAAGATGCTAGGGTACATAGTTAGTTATAAAGGAATTAAAGTTGATCTAAAAAAAGTAAAATCAATTTAGGATATACCGATGCCCAAGATCTAAAAATAATTTTATGGATTTCTAGGAATGTTATTGTTTATCAGTAGATTTATAGCCAGATTGACTGAGGTATATGACCCAATATTTATGTTGCTTAAGAAGGATCAGCTTATGGTTTGGAATGAATAATGTTAGATTGCTTTTAATAAAATCAAATACTATCTCATGAATCATCTAACTCTAAGACCCTCAGAAATAGAAAAGCCTTTAATTATGTATATGGAAATTGAAAGGAATATAATAGGAGTTATGCTAGCTTAAGAAGGAGAAGCATGAGCATGCAGTCTATTACTTGAGTAAGAAAATGCTACCGTATAAGGATAAGTATAGTTAGGTTGAATAGATTTTTTTAGTAATGGTTTGGGCCATGAAGAAGTTAAGGCACTACTTTCAATCTTATAAGATCCAAGCAGTTTTGAAGTTAGATCCAATGAAACAACTGTTTGAAGTACCATCACTATTTAGGAAACTAGCCAAGTAGCTGGTGTTATTAATAGAATTTGATGTTGAGTATCTAACTAAGAAGATAGTTAAAGGAAGGGTAGTAGTTGAATTTTTAGCATTAAACCCAACTTCAAATAACCAGGGGATAAAGCTTGAGTTTTTGGATGATCTTACTACAATAATTGAGATCCAAGGATGGCGAATGTATTTTGATAGAGCAATGAATTAGTTTGGAGCATAAATAGGGGGTAATCTTGTTGACTCTAGAAAATGAGGTGATCTCTATAGTAAATAAGTTGACATTTCTGGTCATGAATAATGAGGCAAAGTATAAAGCATATGTAATGGGAATAGAAGAACTGATGGCCTTAAAAGTTACAGAAGTAGAAATATTGGGTGACTCAATATTAGTGATCAATTAAGCCATTGATGAATGGGATTTGAAGAGCCATATTTGAAGCCATATCTAGAACATTTACAACATTTGAGACAACCTTTCCAAAAATCCAGGTTCATTCATTTACTAAGGAATCATAATCAAATAGCAGATGCCCAAACATTATTAACATTAGTGTGGGATGGACCGACAATGATGCCTATGAAACCCCTAGTATTACCAATGTTTAGTTAACCATGTTATAAGAGCATAAGGGTAATGAAAGTAAGAGTGGATCAGAAGCCTTGGTTCTACGACATTCAGAAGTATCTTGACAAGCATGTATATCCAGAAGGAGCAAGTGAAAAGGATAAGATAGTTATCAGAAAGGTAGCATCAAAGTTTTAAAGCCTGTCTAGGGCTACACAGTGTACCTTTTTGCTTGTTGCTTGTCCAAGGCTACAATGCGCTTTGGTTTTTCAAAACCTAGCACTTTAAGCCTATTTGCGCTTTTTGCTTGTGGCCCATCCAAGGCTACAATGCACTTTGGTTTTTTAAAACTTAGCACTTTAACCCTATCTGGGGCTACATAGTGTACCTTTTTGCTTGTGGTCCATCTAAGGCTATGATGCACTTTGATTTTTTAAAACCTAGCACTTAAAGCCTGTATAGGGCTACATAGTGTACCCTTACTGTTTGTGGCCCATCCAAGGCTATGATACACTTTGGTTTTTCAAAACCCAACACTTGAAGCCTATCCAGGCTACACAGTGTACCTTTATACTTGTAGTCTGTCCAAGGCTATGATGCACTTTGGTTTTTTAAAACCTAGCATATGAAGCCTATCTAGGGCTACATAGTGTATCTTTATGCTTGTGGCCTGTCTAAGGCTACAATGCACTTTGTTTTTTCAAAACCTTGCTTAAAGCCCGTCTTAGGTTGCACAATGTACCTTTTTGCTAGAAGCCTGGTCAAGGCTACACAACAGAATTTGCCTCTTATGCATCGACAAGTGTTTGCTTAATCAATACAAGTGAAGTAGAGGGCAATTGTTGAACCTAAATTTCAATGATTTCCCCAAAAATCCAATGATGAAGGTTCTTATTGACCAAATATGGGGGAAGTTTCTTTAGAAATCTTCCTGAGCATGCTCAAACTAGTTGAAAAGCCAAAAATACCCAAAACACACACCTAAGCTCTAAAACACCTAAAATCGATGAGTCAATAAGCTGGAAGGAGTGCATGCTCGTGTGCTTTCGTGTGTGCCCCAAACTCGATGTTTTCTATAAATAGACATCCACACCTCATTTTTGGAGGAGGAGAAATGAAAATATACTAAAACTCTATCGAAGTGAAGATTCAACACTCTTATTCCATACACTTTTAACTCACACAATACATTTTTTCTTAGGATCTATAGCTAAAAGCCAAACCAAACTTCAACTAAGTCAATGCACGCTTCAAGGGTAATTACCTAGTCCCTTTGAGGATCTCTAAATTATTTTTAATTAAAAATTACATTTCATATCATTTTCTTCTTCTTCTACTCATTTCTTAAATATTTTTATCATTTTTGCATTTTATTTTTATTATTTATTATCTTATGATGAAGTTATGATTTGAAGTTTGAGAATAAGATATGTAGACAGAGTGGGTAGTTCTAGTGAATCCATGAGTGTTTGCATTCATTTTTGTATTTTCCAACATTTTTGCATCATTTTTCTTTATACATAAATAATGGGTATTTTGGTGTAAAGTTAACATTTTTATTGTTATTTTTGCATTTTTATTAATTTTGTCATTCTCTTTATTTTCTTTCTTGATAAATTTATTATTTTTACCATAAAATCCACATTTTTATATTGAAAATAATATTTTTATCATTCTTATTATGTTATTTGCATTCTTATTATTTATGTTATTCCTATTGCCTTTTATGGTAAATTTATTATTTTTATCATAGAATCTACATTTTTTATGGTGAAAATAATATTTTTATCATCTTTATCATTTTGCTTGCATATTTATTTTAATTTTGTATTTTTATTTATTTTTATTTGCATTCTTATTATTTTTATTGCTTTTATGCCTTTTTGTTTTTTTTGGTAAACTTGTAATCTTTATCATAAAGTTAATGTTTTTATGGTAAGAATGACACCTTTATCATTTTTATTATTTTATTATGTATTTTTATTTCCTTTTCTGCACTTTTATTTATTTCTAATATATTTATTGTATTTTTTCCATTTTTGCTATTTTATTGCCTTTTATCATAAAGTTAATGTTTTTGTGGTAGAAATGACATTTTTATTATTTTATTTTGTATTTTTACTGCATTTTCAGTATTTTTAATTTTTTTATTGCCTTTTTTCCTATTTTTGTGGATTTTTTGCCTTTCATGGTAAATTTGGCATTTTCACCATAAAGTTAATGTTTCTATGATGATAATGACATCTCTATCACTTTTATTTTTTTAATTCTGCATTCTATTATTTTTATTTGCATTTTTTCTATTTTTATTATTTTTGTTATTTTTATGTTTTTTGTTGATAAATTTGCCATTTTTATCATAAAATTAATGTTTTTATCGTAAAAATGACATTCTTATCATTTTTATTATTTAAATTATGTATTGTTATTTTTATTATTCTATTTTCTCTTTTGATAAATTTACCATTTTCATCATAAAGATAATATTCTTATGGTGAAAATAGTATTTTTATTCTTATTACTTTATTTGCACACTTTTTACTCTTTTATTAATTACATTTCTACAACAAAAATGGTGATTTTATGCCAAAATATCCAAATTCTCAACTCTTGCATTTTGCATACTCATTAGCATGCTTGTTTGTTTATTTGTTTAATTAACCTTTGTTATTTCAATTATAAATAGAATATATAAAATCACCTTAAATGTGATGTGTGCTTGCATGTGTGCGAAAGCTGTCATGACCTAAATCAGGAGTCATGATCGGTGCTAAGGAATGAGAATTCTTTCGAATCTAAAACCCATAGCAAGACTTAGAAATAAAAGCATGCAATAAATAAATAAAAATACACCAAAATTTAAAACTTAAGTTGATATAAAAAATAATACTTAATTGTCATATCATAAAATAAAAATATGTTCATACAATATTTAAAGAAATGTTTCTTACATTAAAACCACATTCTACATATAAAAAGTACTACTAATGCAATTTTCTAAAATACAACAAAAGTCAGATAAATAATTTACATAATCTAGCTGGGGCTAAAGAAGTTTGGCGTAGGGGTCTATTACTAAGATCTAAAGATGAGGAATCTCCTAAAAAAAATATTGAGGAGAGTCAGACCTCACTGAGTGAATTATTATAATATATATACGTGCAATCTAAGTCATATACATCAGGCATCAGTATATATATACACATATACACAAACATTTCACACAAATACTAAAATTCATTTTATATAAATAATAGATGTGTAAAATTATTTTAATCAAAGGACCGGAGCAAAACCCTAACAATTTGCAAGCTCGATCATAAAAATCATCAGCCAATAGGCTTAATCAAAACTCCAAGTATTCATTTATCCAACTCAAGGTAGTAGACTGACCCCAAGTACACTAGGTCAACCGAGGATCCACAGTCAGCCTTTCCCAAAACCAATATCTCAATAGCAATATTATATTCTCAACTTAATTCTACCATACTGTCGCGCAACAGTCCTAGTGTAGCCCACTAGGTAGCATGTTCTACTACTATCCTTCAAATTATTCTTATAATTATTAAAAATAGTAAAATGCATAATTAAAATACAAGTGGCATTCATTTAAAAAGGATATACCATAAATATACTAAATGCATATGCTGAATATATGACAAATATATTGAATATATATACTAAAACATGCTAATGTATATATGGCATATATATACAACTTATATACTAAAAATAAACTCAATAAAATGTCACATATACCAAAAATATACCTAAAGTATACCAAAAATATATGCTTCATTTAATGTAATAATTCACATTAAAACTCATATTAAAACATGAAAACTCATAATCATGCATCTACATGCAATGTGTATATAAAATAATAACTCATAATTTTGCGCTCCTCAAGATTGACTCGATGGGCCCAATCTGATAAGCCTCGGTATCAGTGCAACTAGAAAATAAATAATAACAAATCAGAATAGATTTCTAACTTATACTTCTAAAGGAGACTTGATATAGGAATTCAAAACTTAGAAAAACACAAAAATTCAGGATCGATCTGACGTCATGTTTTACGAGAATTCTATCGAAAATTCGACAGAACCTCCTCTATAAACTAGACATCTCTATACTAAAAAGTAGAGTCGATCCTGCAAAAAAAACACACTTCTAAAACGCATGGCTCAACACCTCTGGTTGGGACCTCGAACTGCACAATTTCTTAATTGAGATTCACAATTCACCAAAATACATATAAACAATAAATATTTTAAATATCATTAAATTCCATAAATATCCACAAAATACCAGTATATAATATATTTAAACATTAAAACACTAAATACAATTATTTACACAATAATAAAATAAAATCTCAAATAATAATATAATATTAATAAAAATCAAGTTTTTCAATAATTCCATATAAAATAGTAACAATTCACTCTTATATATTCACATAGCTTAAATAGCTTAATTATATATTAAAAGAAATTAAAAATCCACTTAATCACCACAATAGTAAATAATATATTATTTAAATATAATTTTCAAAAATTAGCATTAATTAGTTAAAAATAGTAAATAATTTCTAAAAATCATTTTAATACCCTATATAATTCTAAAATCATTAAAAACTTATTATTTAACTATAATTTCCACAAAATTACACAATTAACTCATAAATACAAAATTCACATAATACAAATAATATTCTCAAAAATTATATAAATTCACTAAAAATTATTTTAATAATTCTAAAATTATTAACTCAAATTAATAACGCTAATTGAACTAAATTCCATTAAAAATAATTAATTACTATAATTATCAAAAATTCAATATTTAATATTAAAATAATAAAAAATTACCCATAATTCAAATTAATTCAAAAAAAATATTTTTGAGAAGCTAAAGTTGCCAAGATCAACATTTGTGAAGCAAGAATTCATGAATCAATCAATATCAAGTCCAAAAAAATAAAAATCCTAAAACACATAAACTTAAAATTGAAGATAACTCAAAATCAAAGGGATTTCAGCTCAAAAAGAGCTTGAAAATGGACCCACCGAAGCTTGGTGGTCCAAACAAGACTGGTGCGATGTCAAATGGTGGTCGGAATCCTCACCAGCAATAATGGAGGCTCACTCTTGGCATGCTTTAGTTCAAGTGATTTCCGGCGTGCTCTAGCGGCTCTGCTAGTGGCGAACGATGGATGGAGGTGGCTGGAGATGGTGGTGGTTGGTGGTTGAGGCTGTGGTTGTGGTGTCTCCGATGGTACAGGGACTGGTTCAAGCAAAAGAAGAAGAAGAAGAAGAAGAAGAAGAGATGAGAGAGAAAAGGTTTGACCCATTTTTTACTTTTCCTTTTTTATATTTAATTATGAAAAGACTAAAATGCCCTTCAATCTAAATTAACAACAACAACAACATAACTTTAATACATTTAAGTAATAAAACCCTTAAAATAAATCATTTTATGTAAAAAAATTTCTTAGAATAAAATAAATAAATAAAATTTAAAATTTTATTAACGCTACATATCGTAAAATAATTTAATATTATTTAAAATACAAGGTCATTACAAAAGCAAACCTTTTTTTATAGGATTATTAGAATAGGAATTTTCTTTTACTTTCCATTTTTTATGTAATTAATAAAATAGGGAATTTCCAAGGCAATGTAATCCTTAATCCCAATTCCCCTTTTATTTTCTATTTTGGATGTTTTTATTAGAATAGGTATTTTCCAAAGGATGTAATCCTTAATCACTTTTAATGCCAATCGACATTACATAATGTTAATCGGCATTACGTAATGTCGATCGACATTACACAATGCCTATCGGCATTATGTAATGTCAATCGGTATTATATAATGCCAATTGGCATTACACAATGCCAATCGATATTACACAATGCTGCTCAACATTTTGGAATGCCGAGGCGCTAAAAAATTTAGTAAAAATTTTTTTTCTCACTATGATTGTTCCAAAATTAATTTATAAGTAGAATTGATTTAAGTATTTATCTGTAGGTTTTGGTCCTGATCCAGTACGCATCTCTTACATGTATACTCTTCTTTTTTTGAAGTTAAAATTCTTATCCTATTTTTTGGGAAGGGAGAGATCAAAGCTACTATGATCACGTAAGCAGTTAGCTTAGGAATGAGATATAAAAAGAAAAGATGGGCAAAGAAGAAGGGGGAACTGGGTAAAAAAAAGAGAACAAAAACCCTAATCAAGTACTGCAATAAAGGTTGATTGAGAAAAAAGATAGCACACCTAACTTGATTATTGGGTTTCGTGATACAAACATAGCAGAAATATAAAAATTTTATCTCGTTCCCAATACTGGATCCATATAATTTGACTACTTGATTAAATCTAAGGTTTCAAGAATCTCACCAAAACGTAGAAGGGGCAAGATTTTCTGAAAGGATGAGAGGAGGTTCACACTGGTAACACCTTACCTCGAGCTTTTTGTTTTGGTTATTCAAATCTAGACATCTCCAAAAGGATGCGTCCTCTATAGGTATCCATACGAACAACCCTTCATAAAAACAAATTGGAGTGTGTGCTAGCAACTTTTTTGATTGTCTCACAAATCAAGAATAAAAGAAAAACTATATGTTTGTTTTATAAGAAGAGAGAAAATGAATTTGGAGGCAGGAAAAACAAGTGAGTTAAACCCTAGAGAATATAACATATTTATAGACTCCAAATTAGGGTTTCACCTACCAATGACCTTTTGGTAATTTTCCATTTATTATATTCTGATTTTGTTTTAAAAACAAATCAGAAATAATATTTTATTTATTTATTTAAAATAACATTTATCTTAAATAAATAAACAAATAAATAAATAAATAAAACACTTTAATTATTTATTTCCACAGAGTTTATTTTGGGCTTATTAAACTCAAATTCATTTTGGGCTTGTTCTAAGTGTGTGACCCTGTAGGTTCACATAACATTTGTCAGTGGGCCTAAATCTCTATTTAGGCCTACAAGTCATAAGTGGCCTCTAGTAAAACATTATGACTACTCAAGTCATGTGAAGTCAATAATCCGACATAACCCAATTACAGTGAATTTTATCGTCCCTTTATCACATGATATCTTAATTGAATATAAGGCATAGAATTTCATCCTTATATAGTTCAATATTATGACTTGATTCCAAGTAGACTGAAAATGATAACCCTTTATCAATTCATTTCAGCATGGCCATGCATTTTCCTTCAGTCTATCTTATTAAGGGGCCCATAGATATCTTTCTCATATTAATAAGTGATAAATTCCTTTCGAATCACTCACATTCCTCACATAACTAATTTCATATCCAACAACATTCTATTTGATCATCCGATTAAAGACAATGTTAGAATGTGTTAAAACATAAAATAGCTATGTAGAAATCCATGATGATTTCAAGGTCAAAGGACTGAAATAAAATTATTGTGATGAGAAATACTTATGACAATAATCTATGTAGTATTCTCATAGTGGGTCAATCCAGTACATGATCTCTCATCATGTACCTATAAGTTGACTTAATATCTCATATTCATGATTAGTAAAACATAACCATCAGTCAACATCATACTAGTCTTAATACTTTAATATTTATATAACGAATAAATGGCTAGAGATAATTAGAATAGGACTCTTATTTTAATCTAAGGGTTTTACAATTAAGTCATATACTTGATGGCCTTAGTAAGAATGAACCATTCATATAATTATCATAAAATCAAATGATAATGAAATACCTCTTTATTAATAAAATAAGAAAGTCAATACATAATCATAAATGATTGACCTAGTGCATATCACTAACAATACTGTCATTTTAAAACCCTTTTTTTTTAAAAGAAACAAAGTACGCTCTTTTAAAAAATCCAAAAATTAAGAAAGCAGAGAGTCAATTTTCTTAAAATGGTAAATCTCATTCTGAGGGGCATTTAAACAACATCTACACAATATTACTCATCTTCTACTCCTTTCTTTTTTTAGTTCTTTCTTTTATATCATTATTTTTTTTATTATTTGTGTTTTTTATTCATGTTTTATTTTCATTATTTTGTTTTCTTTGTTCATTAATTCTAATCTTATTTTCTTTTTTTTTTATTATTTTTTGTGTTTCATGATTCTAGTGATGAATACATGATTGAGCTAAGGAAACTCACGGAGAATCCATGAATGAAAGCTAAGAGTCAAGATCTCAATTTAATTTAATTTTTCTTTGTTTAGTTTATTTTAGTTTATTTTATTTTATTTTTTAGGTTTTGAATTTGTTTAATTTGTCTTCTTAAGGGTTGTATTTTAATTTAATTTTCTTTATTATTTTGGTAGATTTTTTAATAGCCATGATAGTGGAAATAATGAAAATTTAGTTTTCTTGTTCTTAAAAACTAATTAGTAAATTAGGTTCAATTTGTAAACCCTAATTAAAATCAATGGAGGTGGTAGATTAATTTAGGTTGCATGTTAATTAAAGTTAAGATTTTTTTAGAAGAAATAATTTAATTGCATGGTTGATATTTTTTATTTGTTTGTTTTTATTTTTTGTATGTTTTTTGAGTTTTTTTATTTATTTTTGTGTGTTTTGGGCCCCAAGCCCACATTTAGGGTCTAATCCATTCAATAAATAGGCTTTTAATTGAATTTTTTAGGTTTAATTTTAAAATCAATTTAGGCCTATTTAGATTAATTTAGACTTAGCCCATTAAATAAAAGTCTTTTCCATAACTTGTAAATTTAATATCACCTTAAAATTAAAACATGTATATTTAGCTCATTTAATTAAAATCAATGTAGATTAGACTAACCTAGGGATTGTGATTTAAATGAATGCATTGTTTAATTGTATATTTCATGACTAGTTTGCCTGAAATTGATTGTTTTAATGAGGGTTTATATGAAATTACATGTAAATAGAGATTAAGATAGTAATTCATAAAGTAATTCTAAAAGAACATGAGACTAATAGAAGTTAATATTCCATATCCAAAATCTCTTAGTTGTGGTGCTAGCTTTCTTTTAAGGGATTAAGTACCATCATTTTTCAATTTGTCCCAGTTATTACCTTGGGTAGTGACTTCTCATCTCCACGCCATGTTTTTGTGACAGTGGTTAGTATGTTCTTTAGAGCTTTAAGCTCAAACAGTATCGTAGTTACTAAAATCTTAGGCACGCACTAAACCCCGCCGTCTATAGGTGCATTTGCACTTAACAACTATTAGGAATATTAGGACATTCTGTAATTTTTTTTGTAATAAATAACATTTAATTTAACAAAGGAAATGATAGCTATTACACATAAAATCATAGTGTTGAAAAGGATGCAAGGGACATTACCATAATTTCCTTAAAATGATGTTTCATATCGTGGCTACTATGCCATTTAATGGCAAAAGGAGAATTTGACAATTAAGAAATCGGTGTCATTTTTGTGGTTTTAAGAGAAATTAGAGGGTAATTACTACACTATAGATGAGCAGTGCGAATATATATATATATCACATTTGTGATTACTTAGTTTGAACACTAAATAAATTTTTATTTTTTTATGTCCAAGGGAGGTTCAAGATTCATTTTGAATATTTTTGGTTTATTTTCTATATAATTTTTAATCTATTTTTATATATTTTTAGTTTATTTTTGTGTATGAAGCAATATATTACACTTCTATTTAGCTTATTATTATTATAATTATTAGCCCCATGGTTGCTATATTGTCATTATTACTATAAATATACGAAAAATATTCTAAATTGACAAAATAGATATATAGAATTTTAGGATATTTGATACAATGAAAAATGGAGTGACAATTTCATTTTTAGAAATTTTAAAGTGATTGGAATAAAATTTTAAAAGTATGAAAACTAGAATATTTTTTATTTACTTTTAGTTTATTTTCCATATATGAAAGAATCTCATTATATTTTCCTTTATATTTGATTGATTATATAATCATTATTATTAGTTGTTTTATTATAGGTAACCTCATGTCTGTTATGTTAGTAGTGTCATTCATCATTACTGGACTATTAATTTCAAAGATATTACATTTAAAATATTTTTTGTATAGTTTTTGGTTTGTTTTTTGTATATTTTTATTTAGTTTTTTTAATGTATATTTTATGTTTCTAATACAATAACTTCATTATAGTATATTTTATATTTTTGATACAAGATCTTCATTACAATGTATTTTATGTTTCTGACATAATATCATTGCACGAAAGACAATAAATTTCATGAGTTCGCTACTTAGATAGATTTAAAAAATCACTACTAATTATTAATGAATTTTTATTTTTAAAATAATTTTTGTATAGTTTTGGTTTACTTATATTTTTAGTTTATTTTCCGTATGTTTTATGTATCTTCATTTGATTATATTTTATGTTTCTGATGCAATATCCTTATTATAGTATATTTTACATTTCTTATACAATATCATTGCACCAAAACATTAACCTTCATGTGTTAGTTGCTTAAATAGATTTTAAAAAATCACTACTAATTATTTATGAATTTTTACTTTTATTCTAAAAAGTAAGAAAAAAAAAGCATGTGGAGCTGAATTTCAATAGAGGAAATTTCCTTCAAACTAAATCCATGATATTTGATTCTAATTAATGAAACATTATTTTCTCAAAAAAAAAAAAAGAAACTTTAACTAATAAAAAAAAATTAGTTTAATGATACTATTGGAACTTTAATGATTTTATTTATAGAATTATATAGTTTTGTAATTATTGTGATCTATTGAAATTTAAAAAATTAACATTTGGAAATATTGGTAAATCTATTAAAAAAAAGAGCAAATAAAAATAAAAAAGGGAAAGAAAAAATAAAAGTAAAAAATATTATACTTCATCATAAAATGTTAAAAAATTATAAAATAAAATTACAAAAAAATATATTGGCTACTGGTCCACTAATAAAAAGATTGAGCAAATAAAATTTTTGAAAAAAGATGAAAAGAAAAAAAGAGAGAAATAAAAAAAAAGAAAAATTCAAAGAAAAAATGAAAGAGAAAAAATAAAAATGACAAAAGAAGGATAGAAAAAAAATGAAGAGAATAAAAATAAAAAAGAAAGGAATGAGAAAAAAAATAAAAATGAAAAAGAGGGAAAGATAAAGTAAAAGGAACAAAGGGCACTCCTGTAATTCAAAGGGATACAAGAGTATTTAAGTTGGACAAAATTAGTAAATAATGAAAAATTAGGGTATTTTAGTTGATAACATTAAAAAAAAAAAGCCTTTTTTGGTAAAAATCCCTAACAGAAGATGCTGGATTAGTTACATTATGTGACATTTATATATCCTACTACAACTCCATGGCCAGAGCAACATATATGTTTTAACTTTTTTTTTTTTTTAAAAGAAACAAATACACACCAGCACTATTGAATTATACAAACACAATTTGCCAATAGAATAATGATTTTTAACTAAAGTTATTATTTTTATATTTTTAACGTGAAAATTAAATTACTCTTATTAAATTATTAAAAAAAACAAACATTTAATGATTACAATTTTAATTTCAGATATATTTGTGGTTCTTAATAAAAAATAGTTGGAAAATTTACAAATAATGGCACTTTTTAAATGTTTTCAATAAAAATACCCTAAGATTTCATTAATTACAAAACTACCATCTCTTTATTACATGCATGTCGTTTTCATTTTCAAATATGCGCCTGTCTTTTTCTATTAGGTTTCTTCTCTATTTCTTTATCTTCCTCCATCATGTTCTTCTTTCTTTTGATTTCAAGTTTTGATTTTTTTTTTCTTATTTTTTTTGTATAAAATGTTCATATTTTTCTATTAGGTTTCTTCTCTATTTCTTCATATTCTTCTGTCATTTTCTTCTTTCTTTTGGTTTCTCTAAGTTTTCATTTTTTTATTGATTTTTTCCTTCTTTTTTGTGATAACTATTCATAGTGGTGAGTGAAATAATTGCCATATTGTTTTTGGCAATTATTTCTTTGAACAAGCTTATGGTTAAGACACGATTTAAAAAGGCTAACTTTGAGAAACAAAGAGAATTTAGTTTGAAGGAAACAAATTTAGGAGTAAAATGTTGAAGAAAACAATATGTAGGTGTGGGAAAAATAACATTTTGAAGAAGGATGTTTCTTCTAAGAGAGGTGAGAGTAAGAAAAGGGGTGTTGAGGCTGCCAATGTGGAGAGGGGGAAGAAGAAAATGAAAATTGGCATCAATGAAGGATCTGGTTCAAAGGTTGTTACATTAAAGGTACTTTTTGTTTTTGTTTTGTTTATTTTTTATTTTTGACTAGGAGCCTTTATTAAGAAGTGATAATTACTTTATTACTAAAATTGCTTATAGCTTGCCTTCTGGTGTTATTGATTTGATAAAACAAGTTTTAAATGAAAATCAGTTGGTTTTTTTTTTCATGAAAATCGTTTTGGGTATTTTTTTTAGATTTGCCTAAATTTTAAGTGCAATGTTAGTTAATTCATTCTTTGTTATTAAGGGAATTAAAACAACCTAATGTACATGAGTGTTGGTTTGATGTTTCTGGTAAGAAATTGAAATTTGGGATTGAAGAATATAGGCTGATTAGAAAATATTTGGGTGGGTTGAAAAAAATTAACAAGCAGTTTGTGTAAGAGTGTTTTTTATCGAAACATTGGGAGAATGATCAAGATTGCATTAAGATTACTATGATTTTTGTTATTGAATTTTTTTTATTGAATTCTCCTTTTGAAAAGTTGGTTAGTAGGAGAACATTTGACATAGTGGAGTCTGGTTTATATAATGATTATCATTGGGGGGAAAATATGTGTTTTACTTGACTTTGGAATACATGAAAAGGAAGGTTGAGTTTAGTGGAAAAAAGAAGAGTGATGGATCTTTTTCTATAGAATGAACGACTTCCTATATACTATTCAGTTTTGGTTTTATGAATGCTGCCCTTTTGTGATTGATAATTCTTAGGGTTATTTTTCAAAACCCTTGAAGGTCAATGATGAAAGTAGAAAAATATCTCACCAGCATATGAGATTGATCAACAATGATGATTGAAAAACAAGTTCACAGCCATTTGAAACAATAAAACCCTACTTAAGTACCAAAATACACCTTTTTGAAACAAAACCTAACCTTGAGAAAGAGGTTCTAATGATTGAGAGAGAGAAAGTTTGTGTCGAGTTTTATTTATTGAGTAAATTAGTAAAGTCCTAGAAAAGACTATTTTTATGTCTATATTATCTATTTTTCAGGCTAATTTTAAATCTAGGAGCTTCAGTTTAACCTTAGGAAGCCCCAAAATGAAAAGTCAAACTTTGGTCAACAAAACAATCTGAAGGTCAAATTGAGCTCCAGGAGTTGAATTTCAATATGAAATTATGTTTTAAAATTATAGCATGTCAGTGTGGACCACTAAATAAAAGTTAAATTTTTAACCTCTGATGATCAATTCAGGTCCCATGCGTCTAATAAAATATTACACAATTCTCTAGGAGTACTGACTAAGCAAAGAATATTCTATTTAAAAATATTCTTGGATAAGTGTCAAATTAAGATTAAGTCTAGTATATACTTTTGACTTTTAGTGAGTAATAATACCCCTTTTAGTTGTAAACTACTTACAATTATGTCATTAAACCTTTATCTATAAATACAAGTTTAAAATAAGCATTTTGGGGGGAGAGCTAATGATAAGAGAGAGAAAATTATTGTAGCAAATAGTTAGTGAGAGAAAAAAATGAGAGAAAAATAGAAACATAAGCCAAAATAATGACAAAATAAACACTCTCCTTATTTACCCTCTTTCTCTCACCTTTCTCTACTCAATAACTACCCAATTTCTAGCCTAAACACTATCCTAATAACTCTTTAATCCCTACACAAAAATTAAATAGAAAACTGAACTCACAATAACCCAAAATCAATTAAAATAAACCAAAAATTAACTAAGTGCTCACTTGACCTTGCTTTTAATCTCTATTTCTTCAATTCAATCTTTATTTATGGTGATTTTAATCTTCTATTCTAAGGCTAAATACTTTCTACAACTCATTTCTCTTTATCTTGGATTTAAATTCTCAGGTTTGGGGCATTTGTTTTTAAATTTTGGTGTAAGAAAGTCAAGTTTTCTACTTGAACACTAGAGGGTATAGTTGGAATTGGAGCATGAACATCCAGCTGGCTATCCATGCCCTAAATCTAGCTATCCATAATGAAATCTAGCTAAATAAAGGCTAGATCCAACTATTCGTGTCCAAGCCTCTAAATCATGCACTCATTGATTTAATATGATTCTAATGATGGTCCTAATGACTCATATACATTTTATAATGTTCACACATCATTTAAATGACTCTAACAGGTTCTAGGATGGTCAAATTTATTATTTTATAATTTATTTTATTTTTTAAAATATTTTTCTTTAATATTCATCTTTGGTTTTAAAAGCTTTTTCATTTTCTTATTACTTTGATTTTGATTGAGCCTTTAGTTAATGATCAACATTGTATTGCTTCTTTTGCATTATTGATTGTGATTTGATGTTTTTGAATTGATTATATACTAATTTAGTGACCTAATTTTGTGCATTTTGAGCCTTGAACTATGTGTTAATTGTTGTGTATATATATTGAGTGAAACTTGTGCATTTTTGTTAATTTTGTGACTCTTATTGTGATTCTTGTATGCATATTTTTGTTTTGGTCCTTATTGTTTAATTTGTGTTAATTTTTTAATCCAATTTTTATCATTATTTTAGAGTTAATTAGGAATATTCAATAAGATATGAGAAAATTCAAGAATATTCCAAGTCAAGGTCAATAAGTTAACTCAAAGAGTCAACAAGTCAAACGTTAAGGGTCAACATGCTTAGTTGTCATTAGTTGTTTGTTTAATTGTCATGATTTTTCAATTTTGACTTTTCAAATATGAGTTGTCATGAGTTGTCAATTTTGACTTTTTAAAGATGAGTTGTGATTAGTTGTCCTATGTTTTAGGGAAACCTCCTTAGTTAAGGATTTTCCTATATAGGTATCTTTGGGAATAAGGAACAAAACATTTTCCTTCAAGGATTAAGTTATTTACATGCCTATATAAGGGCTTAAACTATATAAAATGAATCTGGAGAGAATTATTTAATAATTTTAATCAATTAAGTGAGATTTTCCTTTAACTTTATTCTTTTGAAACTTTGCAAGTTTATTTGAATTGTTTTACTTATACCTTTCATTACAATTGCTAGGTTAGACTTTGAATTGTGTGATTATTCATCTTTTTAATAACTAAGTATCTTACTTTAATTTAATAAGCAAGGGGTTTAATTCTATCAATACAACCTAATATTGATGATTTTGGGCAATGATTTCAAAGTTAGAAGTGCATTATATCTCTGTTATAAGCAAGGTTTGTATAAGTTTGGTATTAAAGCCAAACTTCAACGTTTGGTTACGTATCCTTTAATTTTTTTGTATAATATCTTTTTTTTCTTTTTTTTCTTCTTAGATTTAAAAAAACAATTTTTTTTCTTTGAGGGAAATATATCAAATCCTTAAGAGTAAACACATAAGGGAGTGCTTTGTGAGGATTTCTTTTCTATATCTTTTCAAATGTGATTTTTTAGTATGGACATGCCTTATTTTATTGGTAAGGATCATCCTTATGTTTATTTAGAATGGGTGTAACAAATAGAGGAGGTATTTGATTCTCTTAAATTAAGTGATTTCCAAAAGTGTAGACTTACTTGTTGTAAATTTTTAGGTCGTGTTGCTATATAGTGGGAAGATTTGATGGCATTGTGGAGAATGAATGGGCTTAGTAAGATTAAAAATTAGGAGATAATGAAGAGGTTAACGACTAGACATTTTATTCCTCATAAAGTTAGAGATAAATTGTGTCTTAAATTACAAAGGCTTAAATAAGGTGATGAGTTATGTGTTGATGATTATACTAAAAATTTTAAGTTATTTTTAATTATAAATAATGTAGGTGAATTTGAAAGGTGAAAAGTTGTAAAATTCATTGGTGGGCTTAAGTGTGAGATTGCTAAGAAATTGTAGAAAGAAGTGTGATTAGAACCTTCTATATCTTTGTAATTGAACTTGCTTTGGAATATGAAAAGGAAGTAGGTTCTTATGAGGAGATAATGATAGTGTGTGATTCCAAGGAAAATAAAGGTATTGAAGCTAGCAAATTAGTTAAGCAACAAGTTGAGGAGAAGAGTAGGGAGGAAGAGTGTCAAATTAAAACTTCACCCTTAAAGATAAATATTAAAGACATGTGCACTAATCAACAAAATGATTTCATTTTCATTAAGGAATGCTTTAGGGAGGGAAACTTATAAAATAGAGAGAAAAAAAGTGAGTTGAGTGCTAAAAATGAGTTGAATAAGGAAATTGAGGACAATAGGAAATACTTGGTGAGAGAAAATAAGCAAGGCATAAGCGAAAAGGAGAAGTTAAAGATTGAGAGCATCATGAAAGATTAAAAGTTGGTTATTCATCATGATTATACTAACAACTTTAATCTTTCTTTTTCTAATTTTTTAAATTTTTTTGTAGAGCTTTATGCTATATAAAGATCCATTTGATGATGTTGAAATGCATTACAAGGTCAATAACACCTTTGAAGATTTCATTCCTAGCGTGAAGTCTGAGAAAGAGTTGTAAAATTGTATTTCTCTTAAAGAAATTTATAGTCTTTACTTGTAGTAAGAATCATGTTTCAAATTTAGAAGAAAGAAAAAAGAGTACAATCCTTATAAGTTAATGAATAAGAGTTATACATTCCAATTATTGAATCAAGTTCAACTTATGTTAAAGCTACTTGCATGAAACATTACTTCAAAGGAGAAGCTTCCAACCAAGGAGTTTATGTTTGACCCTGTAGGATTTATGAATTTCTTAACTTTAGAATATGGCTATGATTCTAGGATGAATCATCTTTAAGAGGTAGGGAATAATATGAACCCTAAAAGGGATTCAAAGTGCAAGCATGTAGTCGAATGATGAAGAATTCAAGCTAATTAGTTTAATTTCGTATTTCAAAATTAATTAGCTTGATATGGATGAATTTTAAGTTTTTTTTATTTTAGAGTTAATTAAGAAGATTTTAGAAGATTCTAGAAGATGTGAGAAGATTCAAGGATATTCCAAGTCAAAGTCAATAAGGCAAAGTTAAAGAGTCAATAAGTCAAAGGTCAAGGGTCAACATGTTTAGTTGTCATTAGTTGTTTGTTTAGTTGTCATGAGTTGTCAATTTTGACTTTTCAAAGATAAGTTATCATGAGTTTTCAATTTTGACTTTTCAAAGATGAGTTGCAATGAGTAATTATTAGTTGTCCTATTTTTGAAGGAAACCTCCTTAGTTAAGGATTTTCCTACATAAGTATCTTTAGGAATAAGGAAGAAAACATTTTCCTTTAAAGATTAGGTTATTTACATGCCTATATAAGGGCTTAAACTATGTAAAAAAAATCTGGAGAGAATTATTTGACAATTTTAATCAATTAAAAGAGGTTTTCCCTTAACTTTGTTCTTTTGAAACTTTGCAAGTTTACTTGATTTGTTTCACATTTACCTTTCATTAAAATTAACTTTGCAAGTTTACTTGAATTGTTTCACTTCTACCTTTCATTAAAATTGCTAGGTTAGACTTAGAATTGTGTTATTGTTCATCTTTTTAATAACTATTTTACTTCAATTTAATAAGCAAGGAGTTTAGTTCCATCAAAATAACCTTATCTTGACGATCTTGGGAAATGATTTTAAAGTTGGATGTGCATTATACCTCAGTTATAGGTATGGTTTGTATTAATTTCCTTATTTTAATGATTAATTATGATAATTATGAGTCCATTTTGTGAATATGTGAGTTTATTTTGCATATTTGTAATTTTATTTTCAATTTGTGTACTTAGAAGCATCAATTAATCATTAAAAACTGATGTATTATAAGATATTAGTCATCATTTTTATGCTTCTTTCTAACTCCTAATCATATTTCCTTTGTTTTATCACTTGATTATTGTCTCTAACTAACTTTTCTTCTATTATTGATTATTATTACTAACCAATTTCCTAATTTCTTTCATTTTTGCATTTCATGCATTCCCATGTGCTTGATGCATATCATGTGCCTTTTGCATATCACTACCATGTGTGTGAATCATTTTTAGATCTCTTATATGTATTTTGCATGAACCTTGATATGCATCACTACCATTCTCTCTCTCTCTCTCTCTCTCTCTCTCTCTTGTTACTGAATCTCAAGGCTCTCAATCTCTTAATTACTAATTCTACTAATATTACTAACTACTGACATTTGTTTTTTATTGCAATATATTTTTCAAGTATTTTATTTATTGTCCAAATATTATATCTCTACTCTCAATCTCCATTATCTATATACATCATGCATTTTGCATATATATCTCTTGTTACTCAATCTCAAGACTCTCAATCTCTTAATTACTAATTCTACAAACATTTATTTTTTTTATTACAATTTCTTTTTTAAGTATTTTATTTATTGTCCAAATATTATATATTGCTCATCTTATTGTCAAGCTCCTAATCTCAATCTCCATTCTCTACATTTTTAAGTTTAATTTATATATTCATGTTCATTTTAATATTAATTTCCTTTAATTTGACTATTATTTCACTATTTACTTTATATTTGCTCATAATTTTTTATTATTGTCTCTATTTTCAATTACATTTTCAATTTTTTTATGCTCTATTTATCATTACAATTTGTTCATTTTCCTTTAATTATAATCTCTAGTTTCAATTCTATATATTTTATGTTTTATTTATTGATTTTTCATTTATTTCAATTTTATATTATTATATTTTTCATTTCAACAATCTCTACAATTCCATTCTCTTGATCTGTAATCTTATTTTCTTTACATTTATATGCTTAATTTACAATTTTATGCTTTCATCATTTCATTGCTTTAATTCTTTTATGATAGTTGTTTATCCTTTATTTATTTATTTATTTCTATTACTATGTTATTTCTCTACTAAAAAAAATACTTTATTTTAATATTTTGTTATTTATTGTTAATTAATTGGTGTTTAACTTCTATTCTCATTTCATTTTTCTTTCTATTTTATTTGATTATTAATTTTCTTTCTTTATATAGATCTACAATATTGCCTTTTATCTTTATATTAATTGTTATTTGAATAATATTTCTAGCATAATTTTTCTTTATGCCCCAATTTCCATTTTAATTTCATTTATTTTACTTGTTACTAAAAGTGACTTTGAAGGGAAGGGGGGGGGGGGAGTGAATAAGGCTATTGAGAATTTTAAGAAAAATAAAAATGATTTTAAGGAATTGAGTAAGAATTAAAAGATAATAGAGTAGGAAGAACAATGAACAAAATGATTTAAAAGTTCAAATTCTTAACAATCTTATGTCTCTACCTAACTTATCCTTAAGTTAGGATTTAATCTTACACAATGTTATTCATAAGATTGAGATTACACAAGAGTTTGAGGCTCACTCTTCATCCTTATAATCAAGAGTTTCTAGACTCACTCTTAAACTAATGCCCAAGTGTTTTAATGGCTAAACACTTAAACCAATTCCTGTAGAAATAAATCTCACTCCCTTTCTAATCTATCCTAAAACTTAGATGAAGTAGAAATTCTATTTCTAACACACAACCAACAATCACAAGAGTTAATGAAACTAAGAATGAATAAATTGAAAGTTTGAGATCTTTGATAAATGTTAAGATAAAGAATTTGAATAAGCAGGTGTCTTAACTTCAATTGAGCTCTAGGAGTAGTTTATATAGATAAACAACTAAAAATATGGTTATTGGAGGTATCAAACATGTCTCCAATGTCTCTTATTAATTTTTGAATAATTTTAGACTTATTTCTATTAGAACACCGCTCACTCGATTATGAGGAGCAAGTTTTGGCTTGTGAGGAGCGAAATACTAGATGTTGCATTAAAAATGGCTATTTAGAGCTGTTAGGACTGTCCTTACAAGCTGCTTACTAGATGAATAGTGCTCATGAGCGGCACTGTCCCTTTGTTCAATTTTTTCTCTTATGAGGCTTTTGCTCGTGATTAGCTCATCATAAGGGGATCATTGTATGTCCACAAATGTCTCTTTTTGACACATAAAAGCTCTGAATGCTTTAGGTATGAGATTGAGATATTATATTTCACCGAAATACAATATAATGACAATATTTCATATTTCTGAACTTGAACTGATAATTTTGATACAAATAAATTCCTACACACTTGAAAGAAATCATTAGAAACTTAAATTGATTATCAAAGATCAAAATTAGGAGTTTGATCATACAAATGGTCAACAATTTCCCTCTTTTTGGCTTTTGATAACCAATTTAATAAGGTAATAAGTAATGTGTGTGCACCAAAAAAATTTAATAAGAAAACATCAATATTATGTAAAATAGCTCCCCCTATCAAATTTAAATAGATGCAAAATGAGAAAATATTTTGCTCCCCTTTAATATGCATAAATGCAAAAATAATTTAATCAAATAATCGCAAAGGAGATAATTTTTTAAAAGATACCAATTGAAATAAAAATTATTTATCTCCTTTAACCAATATATTTCTTTATTTCTCCTCCTTTTTGGATATGATAATAAATATAAATATAATATTTTATTCTCTCTTTTGTTCAATATAAAAATAACATAAAATTTAACATGAGGAATAAAAAGAAACATGGCCTAACATAACAATTGTGTTAAAAACATAAAAAAAACGTGATCAATTTGAAAAAAAAATGTTAGGCAATATGAATGAAATAATTTCAAATATATATGCATGTAGTGCTACTAAAATGCATCACAAGAATGGTACATATAGCACTTGACAAGTTTAACTATTACATTATCATATAGAGCTTAGCTAACTAACATACATAATTATGTAGCACTTAGCATATCACAAACATAACTTCTTCTCCCCCTTTATCAAAGACAAAAGGAAAAGAGAGAGATATAAAGGGAAATAAAACAAAGATACACCAAATCTTTATAAAAGCTACGTCATACAAAAACAAGTAAGAAAAACAAGGTCTTTTATCATATATGATATATGACAAAAATAGCCACACTTACGATGTTATGATACATGCATAAACATAATTAAGTAATATAATTTTCTCCCTTAAAAGAGATTAACTAAATACACATACAAACTTAAGTATGTCTCCACCTTTGTCAAAGTGCAAGGGGAAATTTTAACAAAATATAAATTGCATTAATGAAAAGGATACAGTTACAATGATATTAAAAAATCAATTATAAAAAGAAAAGACAAAACATAGACTAGCATTCCAAAGATTTAAAAAATTGAAAATAAACAATAAATAAAACCAAACATACATTGATAAAAAACACATAAAAAATATAGTCTTGTGAAGGAGGAGGATGGTTCCAAGTGCATTGTATGATATGATGAACTTAAATTAATGAATGTTATACTCCATATAGTTCATCTTATGTTAAAAAAGATTAAGCCCTTATGCATGAAATACACATAGAATTAAATGAATCCACACAAATCCAAATCAAATAAAATTAATTATAAATTATTCAAATTAATACAAAGATCATGCCAATGGGAAATACAATATATCATGTGTATGAAGTAAATTTGCTACAGTAAATACTTTTAAAACAAAATTTATATATGATGCTGAAAATAATTTTTCTTAAACTATAAACCATAAAAGTATCAGAAATGGAAAATAAACCAAAAGTATAAATCACTAAAAATCATGTTTAAATAAGAGTTTAAAAAAAGATTTTAAATATGAAAAATAAACCATAGAACATGATCATATAAGAATCTAACCATCAATTTAACAATTGATTAAGACAAGCTTGAGCCATTAATCATATTAAGTTCATACTTAATAAAATTCAATTTTTCCTCAGAAAGAGGCTTGGTAAAGATGTCTGCCAATTGATGATTTGTATCAACAAATTCAAGAAAGATAGCATCATTTTGCACATGATATCTTAAGAAATGATGTCTAATATCTATATGCTTAACTCGTAGGATAATGTTTGGTTTCTTGGTTTGAAAGGGATTCTTGCTAAGGTTAATAGCACTTGTATTATCACATTGAATTTGAATGTGATTAATATTAATGTTATAATCCAAAAGTTATTGTTTTTTCCACAAAACTTATGTTCAATAACAACTAGTCACCATATATTCTACTTTAGCAATGGATAAGGCAACCGAAACTTATTTCTTGCTAAACCAAGAAACCAAACATTATCCTAAAAATTGACAAGTTTCAAAAGTGCTCTTTATATCTAGTAAGCGATTGGCAAAGTCTGCATTAGAATAACTAATCAAGTTAAAGGAAGAACTCCTAAGATACCAAAGTCCTAAATACATTGAACCATAAAGATGTTTGAAAATTCTTTTGATAGCATTCAAATGAGACTCTCTAGGACTTGATTGAAATCTAGTACATAAGCAAGTAGCAAACATAATACTGGGTCTACTAGCAGTTAAATAAAGAAGGGATTCAATTATACCTCTAATTCCCTTTTCATCAGTAGGTTTGCCATTCTTATCCTTGTTGAGTTTGATTGTGGTGCTCATTGGAGTTTTACTTATCTTAGCTCCATCCATGCCAAACTTCTTGAAAATGTCTCTTGCATATTTGGTTTAATTGATGAAAATCTCATTTTTACATTGCTTGATTTAAAGTCCAAGAACTTGAGCTCTCCCATGATACTCATATCAAATTCTCCTTGCATTAACTTAGAGAATTCCTCACACAAGCAATGGTTAGTAAAACCAAAAATATTATCATTAACATATATTTGAACAATTAATAAATCATGGTTGGATTTCTTTATTAAAAGAGTTATGTCAACTTTTCCTTTATAGAACCCTTGCTCCTCTTAAAGCTTATTTCAATCCATATAATGCTTTTGGCAATTTAAAAACATGATTTGGAGAATCAAAATTTTCAAAACCCGGAGGTTGCTCAACATATATCTCCTCTTCAATGAATCCATTTAGAAATGTGCTTTAACATCCATTTGATAAAGTTTAAAATTCATGAATGATGCAAATGCAAGTAGCAGTATAATAGCTTATAACCTTGTAACTGGGGCAAAGGTTTCATCATAATTAATGCATTCATCTTGATTATAACCTTTTGCTGCTAGTCTAGCTTTGTTCCTAGTTATGACACCTTGCTCATTCATCTTATTTCTAAACATTCATTTAGTGCCTATAATATGATGATGTTTAGGTCTAAGGACCAAGGACTAAACCTTGTTTCTCTCAAATTGATTTAAGTTTTCTTGTATAATAAGAACCCAAAATTCATCACGCAAAGCATCATCAATGTTTTTAGGCAATTTGAGAAATAAAGGCTAAATTAACAATAGACTTTAATTGAGATCTAGTAGTTACCCCTTTTATAGTGTCACATATAATGAGATTTTGAGGATGAGCTTTCTTGAATTGCCAATCCTTTGAAAGTTTACCCTTCAAGGTAGGTTAAGATGTCTTCTCACTGCTCTCCTTACTTGGACCTTCAAGTTCCGAAGGCTTACTGTATTTTCTTCTTAAGTGATCACATCTACAAAATCATCAACACTACAAGCATCATTTCTAGGATCAAGTGGGTTTAATTCATCAAATAAAACATGCATTGACTCTTCCACTACTAGAGTTATCTTATTATAGACTTTATAAGCTTTGCTAGAACTATAATAGCCTAGGAAAATTCCTTCATCGGCTTTAGAGTCAAATTTCCTAAGATTAACCTTGGTATTCAATATAAAGTACTTGCATCCAAATACTTTTAGATATGAGATTTTGGGTTTCTATTGTTCCACAACGCATAAGAAGTTTTATATAAAATAAGTATTTTGAAAACTCTATTTGAAATATAATATGACGTGTTAATAGCTTCGGCCTAAAAGTGTAAAGGAAAATTATACTCATGAAGCATTGTTTTAGTCATTTCTATAAGAGTTCTATTCTTCATCTAGACTACTAACAAAGCAATTTCTAGGATAAAAAGTCACTTTATTTCCCATGTCACATAATTAACTTATACTAAGTAAATTATGCTCAAAACCATCAACAAGCAACATCTAATGTATAGATAAGGATAGAGGATTACCTATTTCTCTAATGCCTACAATTCCTCCTTTAGCATTATCTTCGAATGTGATATGTCCTCCATCCTTAGCGTTAAGCTTGTTGAATTATTCCTTGTCTCCCTTCATATGTCTTGAACATCCACTATCAATATACCATTTACTATTTGCTTTTGTGGACTTCAAGCACACTTACATAACATAATTTAAATATTCTTTTAAACCTAAACCTTAATTAGTTTAGGTTGTTAGTTTCAAAATAATTTGAAGGTAACAATTGCAAATATAGTTTTTGATAGAAGCATCCATTGCTAAAGTGACCTTTAGTCATGCAATAAAGACATTCAACATTGGCAAATTTATTTCTTTTAGTAAGATATGATTTCCTAATATATGAAACATGCCTTTTATATTGTGATTATGTGTCCTTCCTAAAAGTATTTTGAGTCATAGTGTGAGACATACATTGACAATGGCAATATGTATTTTGATAGGTTTGTGCATCATGTTTAGGAGTGTTGTGTCTAGTGTACATATAAGCATGTTTATGTTATGGTCTTATAATATATGTCTTATCTCTTTATGCCAATGGAGGTTAAGTCTTATGAGACTTTCCTTTGTCATTTGACATATGAGAGTTTTTAGTTTTGAAATTTTGAGTCTTATTTGGTTTGGAGGTAGAAGGAGTGGAGTCATATGAGGCTTTAACAAAATTAATGTGTGATGATGATGATGAAGGCATTAAATTTTTATATCTAATTCCATGGGTATCTCCATGAAATTTTTTAGAATCAAGAAGACTATCTAAAGTTTCTTTTCCTCTCTTAAATTTAATAATGGAATTCTTTAATTCTTAGACCTCCTTAGAATTCTTATAATTTTCATCACTTGCTTTCTTGAGTTAATCTTCCAAGGAATTAGAAGATTTTGCATCACTAATAAGTTTTTCATTTGATTCAATAAGTTTAGAAAAATAATTTTTTAAGTTATAAAATTCCTTGGTTGAGCTAGATAGCTCATGCTTATAAAGCTTGATGCAAACCAAGCAAGCACCAAGTACAATGGACCAATTACAAGGGCAAGAACTAAAAAGTTTAAAGATACTTTACAAGTATTCATGAAGTCCATATGGTGTGATTCAAATGAAACTAAACTCTAAGATTAAAAGGAGCTTCATTGTGTTCATTTAATTCAAGTTCAAGCTGAACATATGGCTATGCCTAATTTGAAGCAACTTTGAGTTGATTCTTAACCTTTGTACCTCGGTAGCATGCTTTGATATTTTGGTCATAACTTTTGCTACAGACGTAGGATTGAGGTGATTCAGAAGCCTATGGAAAGCTAAGACAAAGAGATATAACTTTTATGGCACTATTTTGGCTAATTTAGTCATCTTCAAGGGATAAAGTCTTAGACATGACCGTGTATATGTTTAGACATGACCTTGCCTTATTAATGTTGGCAGACACGGTTGTGTGTGTCATTGACACGACCATGTATGGTTACTATCTTTTTATGCTTGGAATTACATATGGTCATGCATAATTTAAGCATGGACATGTGTAATGGAACCATTTTAATATTTTTAGGGTTTTTATGTGTGTTTTTCAATCGTCATTGATGTCTATTTTACCCTTTGTTCTAATAACATTATAAATAACTTGTTTAGGGATGTAAAAGTGGGTTGTTGAATTTTCTTTGGTTAGTATTAATTATTTTAAGAGGTTAGAGTCCTTACTTTGGTTCTTAAAAGAACTCTTGGAATTTTCAAATGAAGGCTTGGAACTTTTAAACCTAGTTTGATTTAAACTTGAGATTGGCTTAGTTCAATATTAGGTTTTCATTCAATGACCTTTAATTCTTTGTAACTAAAATTTTTAAGTATGGGTTATTTAAGGGTATTTTTGGGAGTTAGAGTTTTCTCACTTGATTCATTGAACAACCTTTAGTAAAGAAATCAAGATTGAATACGGGTTTGATATAAATTAACCATGTTTGTATAAAAGCTTCTTCTTAAAAAAGTAAGCTTTTACATTTAACTAATAATTTGCTCACAATAGAGCTCTCATCATTAACAACATAATCATCATAATAATCATCACAATCATTAAAGAAAGAATAAGAAATAGATGGTATCTTATTTTTATTTTCAAGAGCCATGAAGCAAAGGTTGGTCATTTCTTGTTACTCCTTTTCTTTTTCTAATTCGGAGGAGTTATCCCTAATAACTTTGAAGGCCTTTTTTTTCTCCTTTTCTCCTTTTTTCTTAAATTTGAGTTTGGTGCACTCACTTCGGAAGTGACCCGGTTTCTTGCATTCATATCAACTTCTTTATTTTTCTTCTTACCTTCCCCTTTACGCTTCTTATTAAAGTCTTTTATTTTTCTTTCTAAAGCTTCTTTAATTTTTCTTTCTAATTTTTTTTTGAATTTCCTAGTGAGCATGGCAATATCACCATCTTCATCATTAGAATCTTCAACATTTTCATCCTTACTTTTCTTCTTGTGAAACCTTCAATGCTATGCTCTTTTTCTTTTCTTCATTCTCTTCTTACTCTTCACCTCTTGGATCAATTGTGAGATCATGTGTCAAGAGCTTGCTAATAAGTATATTGGTTGAGAGGGTAGAGAGGTCTTAAACTTCTTTAATTGAAGTGACTCGAGATTCCTAATCCTTTTTAAGTAGGATTCTTAGAATCTTGTTGTTAACCTCTTTCTTAGAGAAATGTTTTCCAAGTTTCTTAAGGGTTGTAAGGAGAGCATTGAAATGATTTGTCATCTCCATGATTGATTCTTAAGGCTTTATTTTGAAGAGTCCATATTCATACATATGAAGTTGAATCTTTTTCCTTCTTACTTATACATTGCCCATATAATGGTTATCTATGATCTCCCATATTTCCTTGCCCAAAATGCAATGTTGAAGCTTGCCTCCTTCTCTTGTCATGGAAGAGAATATAGTGATAATACCTTTCTTATTTTTTTTATTTTTCTTCCTTTTGATCATTACTCCAATACACCTCTTGAAAGAGTAGTTTATACACCATCAATGGTAGTTTTTAGTGGTTGCCAACCTTTAAGAACAACTTCCCAAAGTCTAATGGAATTAAAATCTAGATATAGCTTCATTTTTAACTTCCAATGAGGATAGTCACTACCATCAAATAATAGTCTAAGTGAAGAAAAATTTTGAAGTTCACTCCCTATAATCTTGTATTCTAGTGATTAAGTTCCTAAAATCCAAGCTCTGATATTAATTGAAAGTGCCTTAAAGGGGGGGTGAATAAGACTAATAAGTATTTTAAAAAATAAATGTGATTTTAAGGAATTGAATAAGGATTAAAAGAGAATAGAGTAGAAAGAATAATGAACACAATGATTTAGGGAGTTTGGATTCTCAACAATCCTATGTCTCCACCGAACTTAACCCTAAGTTAGTATTTTCAATCTCACACAATCTTATTCATAAAATTGAGATTACATAAGAGTTTGAGGTTCACTCTTCAACCTTATAATCAAGAGTTTCTAGGCTCATTCTTAAACTAATTCCTAAGTATTTTAATGGTTAAACACTTAAATCAATTCCTTTAGAAATAAATCTTACTCCCCTTCTAATCTAACCCAAGACTTAAATGAAGTAGAAATTCTATTTCTAACACACAACCAACTCTCATAAGAGTTAATGAAACTAAGAATGAATAAAATGAAAGTTTGAGAGCTTTAATGAATGGTAAGATAGAGAATTTGAATAAACAAGTGTCTTAACTTCAATTGAGCTCTAAGAGTAGTTTATATTGATAAAAAAAAGCTAAAAAAGTGGCTGTTAGAGGTATCAAACATATCTCCAATGTCTCTTATTGATTTTTGAATCATTTTGGATTTATTTCTGTTAGAATGTCGCTCACAATTATGAGGAGCAAGTTCTGGCTTAGAAGAAGTGAAATACTAGATGTTGCATTCAAAAATGACCATTTGGAGTTGTCAAGACTGCCCTAATGAGCTACTCACAAGATGAATATTGCTCATGAATAGTGCTCATGAACAATACTGTCCCTTTGTTTAATTTTGCCCTCATGAGGCTTCTACTAGTGATCAGCTCATGAGACACTCATGAGGGGATCACTGTAAGTCCAAAATGTCTCTTTTTGAAACATAAAAGCTCCAGATACTTTAGGTTTAAGATTGAAATATTATACTTCATCAAAATACGGTATAATGATAGTATTTCATATTTTCGAACTTGAACTGATAATTTTGATACAAATAAGTTTCTAAAAAACTTGAAAGAAATCATTAGAAACTTAAATTGATTGTCAAAGATGAAAATTAGGAGTTTGATCATCCAAATGGTCAACAGTTACTTTTCCTTTTATAAATGTCTCTACAATATCATTTTTTATCTCTTCATTTATCATTTAAATTTACTATTTATAATTTAATTCTTTTGACAACATATTCTTTTCTTTATAAATTTAATGTCTATTTAGCTTTCTATTTCATCTCTTTTTCTAATTTTTTTTATTTTAATATTTTGATTATTTTACTACATATCTAATATTTATTATTTATTTTATGCATTTTCCAATTTATTTGTATTAATTCTTAATTTTGGCTAAATAATTCAATTTTTAATAGAAACAAAAATATGATTCTTATTTTCATTTTCTACATAGATTTCAATCATAATTTCCTTTTATATATTGATATTAGATTAATTTTCCCTTTTCACTACACCTTAAAAGATTTTTCTATTAGTTTATCTTCTTTTCTTCACTTAATTTGATTATTTATTTTGATTATTAGTATGTCCTTTTATTTCATACAAAAGTGTCTCTATTGTTCACTAATGAATATTTATTGCTTATTATGTTGTATCTTGTGTATCCATTCATAATGATGAAACTCAACCAAAGTCTCAAACTCAATTATTTCATTTTCTTCCTTTTTAAAATCATTTATGATGATTGTTGGAATGATAATGAGGCAATACTTTGTAGTGTACATTTAATTTATCCAAGTTACAAGATTTATATCTTGATGCCTAAGTTGATGAATTACACACATTATAAGTTAGAAGCTCTAATTTGACCAATTAATCACCATAAGATTGGTCTTTTAGTACTTTTTAACTTCCATTATTTATTTATTCATTTGAAAGATATTATTTAATTTTATTCTTTTTATTTATCTTTTCACTAATTTCCTTTTATTTTTTTTATGGATTTTTCAGTCTTTTTTCACCTTATTACCTATTTTCCATTTAAATATCAAACTTTATCAAATAATGGCCTCGAAACTTAGAAAATAAGGACAAAATGAAGAGGAGGAGCCTATTGAAGTGTTTTTCTCTCTTATCTTTATGATTTTTATTTATTATTAGTTTGTTATTAATTTCACTTTCCATTTGACATAATTAGGATGGTATGCTTAGAATTTCATGACATATGTATGATAACATATTCTATGATTATGTGTTATTATTATTTCCATGACATGAATATATACCATGATTATGCCATGTTCATAGGATGTATATTAATTATTTCGTCATAATTGCCATATGATATATATGTGTACTATATTAGTTCTACACTTGCTATGATCATGCATCATATTTGGCTATGTTTATTTATTTATTGTGATTAATATGTACATGCATTCTACCATGCCCATACATTATTTTTTATTTATTATATGATTATTATAAGCTTGTGTGATATGTATTATTCTTGCATTTATGTGTATTGGTTGATCTAAAATGGTACATATTTTTTAAAAGCATTATATTAAACCAGTAAGGCTGGCCCTACTAAGCATCTGGGCGGAATGGAGTTGCCTCTAAGATATTAAGTATGTTCCTACTGACATCACATCAAAACCTAATGCTTTATTCAATGGGTGAATACAGTTCTAAATAAGGGATCCGAGTTTGCCTTAGTCCATAAATGGATAATTTATTAGGTGATACCGAGTGGTGACTCCATATTTCTTTTACTTGAGTAAAGGGTTGTAAGTGCATTTATGCCATCCTTAAGCTCTTTTAATACGCATCTCACTAACCCTTTGTTTTCCTGTAACAAGGAAAAAAAACTATCGAGTCAGACCCACTATTGTTAATAGTGGCGACTTCATTTAGGATAAAGATGTTGATCCCAATGTTTGTACCTTACTTCCAATTATTTATACTATTTTAGACCAACTTGCATCACGACACATAACACATGTGCACAAGCCTAAATAATCCTGATGGTGTTAAATTATAATTCACTATGACTCCTTAAACTCATGGGTTTATTAGTTTAGCATTGTCACCTTTAGCTTTAACTCGGTTCAAGAGAAACTATTGGACTCGTTTGATCAAAGTCTATAACCCAAGTCCTGAAGCAGGTAGTTTTCTTTAGAGTTTGTAAAAGATGATAGGCCCCTTTGACCTTGGCCTGTAACTTAAGTCCATAATGGAGGGAATCTTTTTAAAGGAACCTTTAGCCTTTTACCCTAACTAACCCATGTAGTGGCTTTAGAAACTTCTATTAGGTTTGTACCTTATCTTGCATATGTTTTCTTGATTTGTGTATATATAATGCATTTGGTTTGATTCAGTTTTTTGTGACATGTATATCTTGTGCCTACTATACTAGACTTGAGTCAAACCTTTGTTAGCCTTTTTATACCCATTTGAACTTCAAAGGTTAATGCAAACCAAGTTAACTTATCATGACATATTTATTACATACCATTTATTTCTTATGATCCAAAATGGTCAACTCCATTTAGGTAATATGCTTCAAACATTATGACTATTATGGTTATGATAGATTGACTAATTTGCTAAATCTCAAGGTTTAATTTGGTATGTTTAGTCTAAAAAAAGAAGAGTAAACATGAAATATCTTAATAATCTAACCCTAAATTGTGGGGATACCATGTCTGTAAGGAGATTTTGATATAGCATGTTTTTGTTGACTTAAATCTAATCATCTAGTTATAATATATCCATACTACGATGGATCCTTGAATGCTTTAAACCTAATAGCCTTATAAAGTAAATAGTTTTGACCCATATACATCTAAATGAACCAGAAAGTTTAGAACTTATTGTGATTCAACAATCATGATAAGCTAATATATGCTATATATATATGGATTAAAAAACCTAGCTTGTTATGTCCTGATAACCTAATTCTAAGTTGTTGAGGTTATCTTAATATTACATTTTGGGACTTACTTTCAAAAGGGAAACTTTGTCTAAATCTTACAAATACTACAAACTTTGTCCAAATCAGGTCTTACAAATAAACACAAATAACCCTTGTTTGTTAATTTTTCTTTTGAGAGTATATACGAGTCAGTTCAACCTTTGTTGATGTTTTGGTAAGCCCTTTTAGGAAAGAAATTGAATAAATAGTTTGTGTGGGAGAAATAAGGTTGAGAAGGACTATATATGAATTTATTTATGTAATCCTTTTGTTTATTCTTTTAGGTATATAATTTTATCATTTTAGAATTTAATTGATAATTATTAATATTTTAGAAAATTCAAACAATTTTTATAATTACATAAAATTATAAATTTATCAATGATATGCCTTAGGCCAATTATGTAATGACAATAATTTGATTTTATTATATTTCGATATTAATCATGAGACATTTTCATTATAATTATTATTATCTTTAATAAATTCCTTGAATAAAATTTTTTGCCTAAAGTCTTCAAGTATGTGACTTGAGAGTAAAACTCTTAAGTGAAAATTAGATACTATTCTAAATTATCTGTAGTGAATCATTATTGTTGGAACAATAATGAATGAAGACTAGTATGAAATTGATTGATAATTTTATTTTACTAATAATGTATATGAGATATTAAGTCAACTCATAGGAACATATTTGAGAAATGATGTATTGGATCGACAAAATATGAGAATGCTACATGGATGAATATCATAAATGATTCTTCACATGACTTGGGTAGTCATAGTGTCTTGCTAGAGACCATTTATGATTTGTGTGCTAAGAATGAGATATTAGGTCTACTACTAACGTTGTGTGAACCTACAGGTTTGCATATTTAGAACAGGCCCAAAACATATTGGGTTTACTCACCCAGTAAAATTCTCTTTAGATAAATAAATAAATATTTATATATTGGATGTGCATGACTTTATGGACATTTGACATGACTATGTCTTGTTGTAAACAAAGCAGGGTTGTGAATTAAGGCTCAAGCATAACTATGCGTCTTTACTCACATGGCCATGCTTGAGAGTGAGTATTTAAGATTCAAATACAAAAGGCCATGCGTCCATTCACATATGGCCACAGAGAGAGAGAGAGAGAGAGAGAGGGATATATATATATATATATATATATATATATATATATATAATCCTATTTTGAGATTGAAAACTAGGAACAAAATAGAATCCTAAATACACCAAAATGGTTTTAGTAGGTGAAATCCTAAAAGAGATGTGTATATATACATCTTTTTCTTTAGGGTTTCAAGAACTATATTCATTAATTTCTTGCTAATTCTTTTTGGAAAAGAAAATTAGTGAAACTACAAAAAGTGAGGTTTCAAAAAGGTGTTAGAACATTAACACTGTTTTGGGCATT